>PVJI01006805.1:0-83255 GCA_004026765.1 Micronycteris hirsuta | reverse complement strand
GGCACATCATAATTACATTACCCAAGGTCAAGAATAAGGAAAGAATCTTACATGCAGCAAGAGAAAAAGAGACAGTTACCTACAAAGGAATCCCCATAAGACTGTCAGCGGATTTCTCAAAGGAGACCTTCCAAGCAAGAAGGGGCTGGAGAGAGATATTTCAAATCATGAAAAGCAAGGGACTACAACCAAGAATAATGTATCCAGCAAAACTTTCATTTAGAATGGAAGGGCAGATAAAGTGCTTCTCAGATAAGGTCAAGTTCAAGGAGTGCATCATCATGCAGCCTCTACTATATGAAATGTTAAAAAGTTTCATATGAGGACTCAGGAGTGAAGGCACCGAGGCCAGATCAGCTACCGGGGAATTCAGATCAGTCACAGCCAAGACGCTTCTGAGGTAAGATAGCAAAATACAACCAGAGAAACAAAATAGAACCAGAGACATTGAAGTTTAGAACATTCTGGCAGTAACCAGAGGGGAGGGGGAAGGGGAGAAGGGGGACAAGGGTATTCAGGAACTGCTATAAAGGACACGTGGACAAAACCAAGGGTGGCGGGGAAAGCAAGGGAGGGAGGTGGGTTTGCCTGGGGTGGGGTAGGGGGAGGGTAAATGCGGACAACTGTAATTGAACAACAATAAAATAATTGAAAAAAATGTGGTACATTTATAAAATGAAATACTATGCAGCAGGAAGCAAAAAGGAGCTCCTACCTTTTGCAACAGTATGGATGTAACTGGAGAGCATTATGCTAAGTGAAATAAGGCAGGAGTTGAAAGACAAATACCATATGATCTCACCTTTAACTGGAACTTAATCAACAAAAACAGAAAGCAAGAAAAACATAACCAGAGACACTGAAATTAAGAACAATCTGACAGTAACCAGAGGGGAGGTGGGAAAGGATAATGGGAGCAAAGGGAGAAGGGTTTTCACGAACATGTATGAAGAACACATGGGCAAAACCAAAGAGGGTAGGATCGAGGGTAAAATGTGGGGATGGCTGGGGTGGGGGGAGTGGTAGGGAGAAAATGGAGATAACTGTACTGAACAACAATAAAAAAATGTAAAAAAAAAAAGAGTTCTTTATATATTTTGGATACCAGTCCTTTACCAGATATATATTTTGAAAACTTTTTCACCCTGTCTGTAGCTTATCTTTTTTATTCTCTCTTTTTTTTAAAAAAATTTTAGACAGAGAGAAAGGGAGGGAGAGAGGGAGAGAAACATCAATATGTGCTTGCCTCTCGAATTCCCCCTACTGGCCACATGCCCTACTGGGAATCGAACCGGAGACCTTCGGTTCACAGTCCAGTGCTCAATCCACTGAGCCACAACAGCCAGGGACCTTTTTATTCTCTTAAACACTGATGTGTTTTTCATCATTTTCCCCACAAATAAAATATATGTTACATGAAGCTTAGAATGTGTCTGCTTTGTTTGTGCCTGTATTCCAAGCATGTAGAAACTTGCATTTTTTTCTAGCCCATAATTGCAAGTCAGTATATATATATGTTGAATGAGTGAAATGAAGGAAGGAGAAATTTACACACATATAAACAACAAAGCATTAACAGCCAAAATACATTTTTAAATATACAAATGAAAAATATAATTAACTCAATAAAAAATTGGGAAGATATATCAACAGGTAATTCACATATCAGAAAATCACAAATTAATAGTACATTTTAAAAGATGGTTGACTTTATTGGAAAGTGAAGAAAATGCCCATTAAAATCATAATGTAACATCAAATACCTCCATCTACATACTTATCTTTCTCTTTGTCTATTTGTGTATTTATTTATTTTTGGTCATTGTGTGCATATAATTGGATTAGTTAAATTCCACAGTTTATGATATATTAACTCAATGTGTTGATATACATATGACATTATTTATTTATTTACTTACATATTTATTTATATAAAGGCATGTGACAAGCATAAATCCAAATACACATTTAAGTAGACATGACTACAATTTTCTGCTGCCTATTTTTCATTCCCATTCTACCCACCTGTATCATACCTCCAACTGACAGACTCTTTTCTGGTCTGAATTTATTATCCTGTTCTCAAAAAGGGGATTCTGTAGACACTGCATGCTGGCTTTATCATTCAACTATTACTAAGATTTATCCAGCTGTATCCATAGCTCTAGTCTGACTTACAAAATTAAAAATGTCTGACAATGCCAGGTGTGGACCAGGATGTGAAGCAAGAATAAATCCACTGCACCGCTCATAGGAAGGGAAAGGGGTACAATCACCCTGGAGAACAATTTGACATAACCAGTACAGTCAAACTTTCAACAAACTGGTGACCCATGCATTCAACAACTAGGTATATAGTCTAGGGAAACTCTGACATATAGACACAGAAACACATTCACAAGAATATTAATAGAAACCATTGTATTAGATACAGAAATTGTAAATAGCTTAAATTTCTCTCTATAGCAGAGGAAAATAATTAATGAACTAAAGCTATATGAACATATGGATGAACCTAAAATTGTAACTTTGAGTGAAAAAGGTGCTGAAGGATGCATATAAAATATAAATAATATGTAACTTTATAAAGTTTTAAATGATACAAAGCTATACTATATATTTAATATGTATATGCAAGTACCTTACAAAACACTGTAAAATATTAAACAAATTTAGAATAGTTACTAATTGAGCCTTATTGGGAAAAGTGATCTTGGAAATGTCATAGAGGGTGTCAGCTGCAATGACAAAATTATAGCTTTTATTATTCATTATGGATGTTGTATTCTTTTTCTTTCTTTAAATTTTATTGTTGTTGTATTAGAGTTGTCCCAATTTTCCCCTGTGGCTCTCCCCTGTCCCACCCCCTCCACTCCCACATTCAATCCCAACCCCGTTGTCCACGTCCATGGGTCATTCATACATGTTCCTTGACTAGACCCTTCCCCTTCTTTCCCTCCTTATTCTACTACTGGAAATATACCCAAAGAATCCTGAAACACTAATTCAAAAGAACCTATGCACCCCTATCTTTATTGCAGCACAATTTACAAAAGCCAAGTGCTGGAAACAGCCTAAGTGCTTATCAGTAAATGAGTGGATAAAAAACTGTGGTACATTTATAAAATGGAATACTATGCAGCAGAAAGAAAGAAGGAACTCCTACCCTTTGTAACAGCGTGGATGGGACTGGAGAACATTATGCTCAGTGAAATGAGCCAGTCAGTGAAAGACAAATACCATATGATCTCATCTATAAGAGGAACCTAATGAACAAAACAAACAAATAAGCAAAACAGAGCCAGTGCATATTAGATTTTTAAGAGGTCATTTTATTACAGTCTATATTATTTTTATGAGTTACTTTAATCATGCTTCTTAATAAAGCAATGTACTTCATAATAAAGCAATATTAGGAAACATTCTATTGGATTTTTAATCATTCCTTAGACCTGATGATGTTTGAATCTGTGTCTTCAAACTACAGCTTTCCTAAAATCATCAAACACCAAAACACAAAATTAGATCCTTTTAATCAAAATCTTTTATTAAAAAATGGTACTAGAAGTATGGATTCGATGCAAAGACTTCTGTTGGCTGTGACAAAACTAAGTAACAAGTTACCAACTGAAGAGAAGTGCTACAGGCTGGAGGGGAATCGAGGGGTCCCAACTCAACTTAGACTGTTGCCAGGCATCCCCAGGGATGCTGGGGAAACACTGGCCGTCCAGACAGACAGAAACCCTGCTCACACAAGGGCACACACATGTTTCATAGAAGAAATAGAGATACATTAAATAATCACACAATGAAAAAGAAAATTCAACCCTTGGTAAATTTTCCTAAGGAGAGGCCTATGGTTGCATAAAAGATCCACCTGAGAGAACTGGTCAGAGACGTTAGACATGGTCTCTGGAGGAGAAAGTTATCAGTCAGCTACCTGAAAAGGCAAAGATGGGGATGAGGAGACATTTTCCAGCAGAGACAAAAAGCAAGTTCAAACACCTTGTGTCCAGAGTACAGAGAGCAAGCTCTGTAACCAAAAGGAGAATAGGAGAAAAATAGGGAAAAAAGAGGGAAATTAGGTTATTTCTCATGTTAATCTTGACCTTACTTTCCATTGTTAACTCTCCAGTAATTATTCTTTAAATAGCAATCTGTATTAATTTATTCAACTTTACTACTTCACATAACTAGTTAAGGAAAAGAGACTGAAGAAAGATCTAGTTATGTAAGGTTGCAGCATCCACACAGCAATAAAGCTCAATCACTGTGAACCAGCATCAATGTGCAAAAATATTTTCAACATATAAAACCTGTCTCTGTAATAATATTCTCCATAGTCCAATTATAGATTAATAAATATTGTTAATTTTTATATATCTCATTTTCACTTTTTTTTGGTGGGTGGAGCCTGAAAGGACTGGGAAATTGTTCCCTGCTATCATAAAAAGGTAATTGCCTGTCTTTTCTAGATTAAAAGTATGTTATTAACTATCATTTAACTTTGATTTTTCAGACTGTAGAACAATTGATATTTTTAATATTACAGGAAGAACTATCACTTTAAAAAGTTTCTTATTTTAAGTCTCAACCATTTTCTACATGAACTAAATTATACCAATTTTCACCAGTCAGTGTGCGATGGCATAACAGTATAACACTGAATATCTTTCAGGTGTAATAGATGACTATGTGGGGTTCTAAGAATAAGTAATCTATGATGTATTTTTAAAAGGAAAATAAGGATTCACTTGGTTTTAACACAGGATTTGTGTTATTTTAAGAAAACCATCTGGGACATTTACATGTGCTACATAATGGGAGAAATTAAGATAAATCATGTAAATAATGTTTGTTGGCACTCAGTACATTCTGTTTTTGCCTCTACCCTATACTCACCAGATGTAGTCAAAAGAGTTCCCGACCTGCAGTTAAAAATGGGGTTTAATGGACAAAACCAAGGGGGAGGGTGGAAGCAAGGGAGGTGGGTTTGGCTGGGGTAGGGGGCAGTGGCTGGGGGGAAATGCACATAAGTGTAATTGAACAACAATAAAATAATTTTTAAAAACGGGGCTTAAACTTTATCACTTAGGACCTATGTTACGTTATGTCTAAGATTCTCAATCAGCCAAGTTAGAAGAATAATGATACTTTGCAGGTTTTTCCTAAGAAATCAATGAAATGGCATGTGTATGCAAGCATGACTTGAATACTCTGGGAAGCAGGGATCATGTAGTAAGATTCGTGTGATCTTGGTATATGTGTGGCACCCCTTTGCATCTAGAACATGCTCGATTTACATAGGGAAATTTGATCCAATACATTATGGGAATTAAAATTCTCCCTAAAACCTTTACTTTTTAAGTAAGGGGATGGCAAACATGAAAGACCATTATTTTCTCCCAGAGTTATCAAGAAATTACACAGACAGTCTTGAACTTGATCAACACAGGTGGGCTCAGGAGCATACACTTACCACCAACTTCTTTTCTGGTGGAGCAAAAGACACTTCGCACCTCACTTAACCGTGCACATCTTTGGAAAGGAAATAGCTTGGAAATATGTGCTGGGCCATGATTGATCATAGAGAGGATTAAATTGGATGCATGCCAACAAATGAAGCATCCTTGAAGAAAAACACATTTTTCTCTGTCTTAAATTCTCATAAAGAAAGAATCTACACTCTAAGATGTCCTCGGACTTCTTGATTTTAGAGAAGAATGATTCACAGGGATGAGTGAATGGAATCAATATTTTTAAATTGGAAAATAATGAAAAACTGTTATCTATTTCTAAAGCAGAAGTTGCTGCTTATATACATGTAATATTTTAAGAGGCTTGACATTTTTAAATGTTTCAGGAATTTTTTCACATGTATACAAATCATGTGTATATACAGAGATGTTGAATTGTCTAGTTAGCAATCATTTGTATTCAGATAAATAGAGTATCAGACAAAACGAGACATCTGGTAGAGTCCATAGAAAAGCATAAAAGCTTGAGGATCACCCTGACTGGTGAGGCTCAGGGTGTTGGGCATCATCCTGCAAATTGAAAGGTCACCCATTCGACTCCTAGTCAGGGCACATGCCTGGGTTGTAGGCCAAGTCCCCAGTTGAGGGTGTGTGTGCGAGAGGCAACCAATCAATGTTTCTCTAGCACATCGATATTTCTCTCTGTCTTCCTTCCTCCCTTCCCTCCTTTCTAAAAATAAATAAATAGAAGCTTGAGGATCTAGGGGAAATTCAGAACAGAGAAGGATAATAAAACAGTAAAAATAAACCAAATGAAGCTAATGATTTAGAGTGTGAGAAGCATTATTTAAAAGCTGAGATTTCCTTTTTTATTTTAAATAGCTTACTGTGGCCCCGGCTGGTCTGGCTCAGTGGATTGAGTGCTGACCTGCAAAGTGAAATGTCACTGGTTTGATTCCCAGTCAGGGCACATGCTGGGTTGTGGGCTGGGTCCTCACTTGGGGGTGTGCTGGAGGCAAACAGTCAATGTATCTCTCACGCATCACTGTTTCTCTCCCTCTCTTTCTCCCTCCCTTCCCCTTCTCTAAAAATAAATAAATAAAATCTGTTTTAAAAAATTTTAAGCCTACTGTGATGATCAAATGGATATTTTTTTCTCACATCTGGCAGTAGATTATTATTCTCAGGGACACTATAAGGTGTCTCCTAGCCATCTGTCATGTATTCAACAGAGAAATGCAAGTTAGAACAAAGATGGCCCCAATCGACTCTAAGTTGCCCTGTGGCTTTGTTCAAAGTTTCCAAAGATTTGAAATTCAATATGCAATATGCTCCTGTACACAATTTTTTCACAAAATTATATGCTATAATAAACACTACAAGCTGAAGACATTAAAACTGCAAGTTTGGAAAAATCCCAGAAACTATAAAATTGGAGGAAGAGACCTTAAAAATTCTATAGCAGCCTTTTATCAATGGACTCCTGATCTCCAACATAAAAATTATGAGGATATCTGTTAAAATGTAGAATCTTTGACCCCATGCTGACCTATTGAATTAGACTCCCTATGTGAGAACCTGGAATCTATACTTTTAATGAACTTCCCAGGTGACTGTCAGACACCCTAAAGTTTGAGAGTCAGTGATGTAGAAAAGTTATGTCGGAGATAGTAGCCATTGTCGCAGGGGCTACTAGTCCCTGAAATAAGGCAACTGACATGCTTGAAGCTTAAAATATACTCTGAATTTTGAAGACTGATAAAAAATAGTACATTAATAATTTTATATTGATTACATGTTAGAACAATAACATTGTAGATATGTAGAATTAAATCAAATATATTAAGGTGAATTTCATCTCTTTCCTTTGTACAATTTTAATATGTCTACTAGAAAATTTAAAATGACATATATATCTTGCATCATTTTTTTGGACAGTATCAATTTTTAGACTATAGGTGTTGATATTAACTTTATATATTTTATTCAGTTTTACACTGAAACATTTATATTTCCTTAATCATTTGTTAGGCTACTTAAAGGATATTCACTTTTAATTTTTATTTGTGACATCCAAGTACTGAATTTCATTCTTATCACATAAAAAATTAGTTCTGTAAATAAATTTGATGTAACATGATTGCATAAACTTGAACAATTATCAGAGGCTGTTAAAGCAGTCTACTTCACTACCAAGAACTGTTGACTACTGTTTGTGAAAGAGGTTGCAAACTGCTTCTTCCATCTTTCATACAATAAAGTCTGTGTGTGTGTGTGTGTGAGAGAGAGAGAGATATAGAAACTAGCTCAATCATCAAGTGAAGTTCCCGTCCTTCTAGAGCACACAACAACACAGCAGTACTCTGTGAAAGCCATGTGACGAAGTCCAGGACAATGGAATCAGTGGAAATGATGAATCACACATCCAAATATGATCTAGAGAAATCCAAGATGGCGGAGGTAAGGGAAAGCTACACTAACCTCCTCCCAGGACCAATCTGGAATTACAAGTAAACTGTAGAAACATCATCCTGAATAACCAACTGAACACTCGCTGGAGAGAAGCCTTATAACCACAGACAGAAGAAACCACTTCACCACAATGCAACTGGTATGGAGTGCAGAGGAGGCCCCAGAGGGCTGGCTGGGCTCCCATGGGTGGCAGTTGAAGTGCCAGAGGTATATTTCAGCGGCCAGAGGTCCCCCAGAGAAGTGTGGGGTCTAAATCCCAAGCTGGGCTCCCCAGTCTACAGCACCAGAGCCAGAAAGAAACCCAAATAACATCCAGCTATGAAAAGCAGCAGGATTTCTGTTAGCCAAAGAGAGATAGCTGGAGATGCAGACAGTCTCTTAAAGGGCCAATGCGCAAAATTTCATTTGCAACCACTTACCCTGGGCTCTGGCAGAAAGAGGGCAGAATGGACTAGAGACACATGAGTACAGTGTGGGGCTGTTTACTCTGAGGAGAGACTGAAGGAACAGCCACAAGGATCCCTGTGCTGAGTCACTCTCCACACTGCAGAAGCCATCTCTCTCAGGCAGAGCACTCTTCCCCAAGTGGCATTAGCCTGAGGGGAGGCAATAGCCCCGCCCACAGGAATTACTCTGCTCCACCCTCTGGAGCTTAAGTGAGGCTGCTGATTACAGCTTGAGGCTATATCATTGATTAGTTTAACAACTAAAGCAGATCTCTGGGAGCTCTAGGAGACTTCAGCTGACACTCCCCAGGGCCTGGTGCTGATAAAAGATGGCCTTGGTGCACAGCCTGGTTCTCTCTGCACACAAACAGGTCCAGTGGCAGAGGGAGCAGCATGCTGTGGATCACTGACAGCTCCATAAAGGTTGACCAGGGCCAGTCACAAGCAATGTCTGACAAAGGTCTACACCAGAATCTTTGTATATCTAGTTAATACATAGAAACAAATACAATGAAGAAGCCAAAATGGGAAGACAGAGAAACAGACTACAAATGAAAGAACAAGAAAATTCTCCAGAAAAAGAGCTAGATGAAAGAAATAATACACTGGAGGGAATAAACAGTAGGTTAGATGAAGCAGAGGATCAAATCAGAGATCTGGGGGACAAGGTAGGAAAAAAACATCCTGCAGAGCAGCAAAAAGGAAAAAGATTTTTTTAAAAATGAGGAGAGCCCTAATTGGTGTGGCTCAATTGTTTGGGCATTGTACCACAAGGCAAAGGACCGCCAATTTAATTCCAGGTCAGGGAACATGCCTGGGTTGCAGGCCAGGTCCCCAGTTTGGGGCATGTGAGACAACCTATCAATGTTCCTTTCACACATCACTGTTTCCTTCCCTCTCTTTCTCCCTCCATTCCTGACTCTCTAAAAATAAATAAATATCTTTAAAAACATTAAAATTAAAATTTTTAAAAAAGTGAGAAGAGCTTAAGAAACATTTTGGACAACATGAAGCATAACAACATCTGTATCATGGGAATACCAGAAGGAGAAGAGAGTATGCAAGGGATTGAGAACACATTTGAAGAAATAACGACCAAAAACTTCCCTAATCTGGTGAAGGAAAAAGACACAAAAATCCAGGAAGCTCAGAGAGTCTCAAACAAGTTGGACCCAAAGAGGTCTACACTGAGACACATCATAATTAAAGTGGTAGCAATTAAAGACAAGGAGAGAATCCTAAAAGAAGAAAGAGAAAAGCAAGTAGTTACCTACAAGGCGGCACCAATTAGACTGTCAGGTGATTACTCAACAGAAACATTTCAGGACAGAAGGGAGTAGAATGAAATATTCAAGGTGATGAAGAGCAAGTACCTACAACCAAGGCTACTTTACCCAGCAAGGCTATCATTTAAAATCAAAGGAAAAATAAGGAGCTTCCTAGACAAAAATAAAAGCTGAAAGAATTTGTTAACACCAAACCAGTACTGCAACAAATGTTAAAGGACTTGCTTTAAGAGGAAAAAAAGAAAAAAGAGAAAGAAAAAAAAAAAAAACAGAGGAAAACCATCTAACAATAAAATGGCACTACATATGTATCTATCAACAATCACCTTAAATATAAATAGCTTAAAAGCTTCAACTGTAAGACACAGAGTAGCTGAATGGATAAGAAAACAAAACCCATATATATGCTGCCTCCAAGTATATACCTCAGATCAAAAGATACACACACCGAAAGTAGAGGGATGGAAAAAGATATTTCATGCAAATAGAAAGGGGAAAAAAGCAGGGGTGGCAGTACTTCTCTCTGACAAAATAGACTTTATAACCAAGACTATAGTAAGAGAGAAAGAAGGACTGTACATAATGATAAAGGGAACAATCCAACAAGAGGATATAACCCTAGTAAACCTTTACACACACAACATAGGAGCACCTAAATATGTGAAGCAAACTGTGATGGATGTAAAGGGAGAGAGCTACAGAAAACAGTCACAGTTGTGGATTTTAATATCCCATTGAATTCAATGGACAGGTCTTCCAGAAAGAAAATCAACAAGGAGGGAGTGGTATTAAATGACACACTAGATCAAATGAATCTGATTAGTATCTTTAGAGCATTTCACCCCAAAGCAGCAGAATACATATTTTTTTCAATGGCACATGGAACGTTTTCTATGATAGACCACATGTTAGGACACAAAAGAAATCTCAACAAATTTAAGAAGACCGAAATCATATCAAGCATCTCCTCTGACCACAATACTGTGAAACTAGAAATTAATCACAAGAATGCTGAAACACATGCAAAGACATGGAAGCTAAATAAAATGTGAAACAATGAATGGGTCAAAAATGAGATTAAGGAAGAAAGCCATAGATATGTTGAAACAAATGAAAATGAGGACACAGCAATGCAAAATCAGTGGGACACTGGGAAAGCAGTCCTAAGAGGAAAATTCATAGTGTTACAGACCTATCTAAAAAAAAAAATGCATTTAAAATGGGATCAGACACTCCCCATTGCTTTGCTCCAAATTAGGATGACACTCAGAAGTGGGCTTAAATTGAGCCCTTTTGAAATAGTGTATGGGAGACGCCTCCAAATCTCTGGTTTAGGAATGCCCCCTTTAGATTTGGAACTCAAGGCAATAATTAAGCAATATGTGCAACAGTCAGGGCAAACACTAACCAATTTGCACAAGTTTGCTCATTGCATGTTCACCTGTCCATCCTATCATCTGATGAGCCCTTGCACCCATTCTAGCCTGGGGCCCAAGTCTTACTAAACACCTGGAGGACTCAAGGCCCTGAACAGCAGCTAGCCATGCTGTGAGGAGTTCCCCTCATGCTTGCTAGGAGCACCCACTGTGGGACCCACTGGGGTTGCGGTCTCCCTGATGCTTGCCAGGGGCAAACCAAAGTGGGGCCTCAACAGTCCCTCCAGGGAGTGCCGCCATGCCCCGATGTTTGCCCCTCACTAAATTTCTTCTATGCTCAGTTGACAAAAAAGACAAAAACTATTCAGACAAATAATGCTCTTCTCTGTAAATACTGACAATTTTTATTTAACTCCATTAGAAAATACTGACTTTTGAACGTTAAAAGGAATTCCTTTCTATTTTGAAACATGGAGGGGAAAAATGCCTTATAAGGGGAAAATTGTCATCACAAACTAAATGGCATTTTAACATCTACTGTGAATCCCTAGTCTCAAATATGAGTAATATTTCATCTCTGTCCTCATTTCTATTCTGAAAAATAAAGGACATAGATCAATTCTGATGGTAAGAAATATCCAGCCCCTTACAGCTATCCATACACTTACCCCAATTTCCCCAAGGACACTTATATTCCTTGTTATAGTTAATATCTGATTGAATAAAAGAAAATACATAGCAAAATAGTCAAGATGTTTCAGTATCACCTAAACTTGTGTGAGCAATCACCCCGACCCATCTCCTGTAGGAAATGACTCCCTGAGATTAAGTACAATCGTGTGGACTCTGATGACTTAGTTCATTGGCTGTTTTGTTTTTGTTTTTTCATCTTTTCACAAAGACCACAAGTCATGTTGGGAGACATGATTTGTTGACACATCAGACTGGTGCTGAAGTAAATTTTGGGGACAACATTCAAGTCTTATACCTTTTACAACTCATTCCTGAATAACCAAAAGATTCATAACTACATTTAGTCTAATCACACTCTAATGTCAATTTTCACTCGCAGATATAATCACATTTTGAAATTAATTGACAATGTAGTGATATAAAATAATTTATCTGAAGTTTGCTATCTTCTTAACTTACTTTTTTTCTTACTAATTTGGTACCGAGAGACACACATAAAATCTAACTTAATTGTGACTTGTTTATTATATTTGTAATAAAATATTTTGCCAAGTCAGTGTGCACACTTTTGTCTCTAATTACATTTTCATTTTTAATCATATTGAAGTCCCAATGCAAAATCTGCTGAAATGCTAAACATGCAGCAGAACATTATGCAATTATAGCACAATTAGCATAACAATATTGGGCAATAAATATATCCATAAGTGTATTTTTTCTAAGGATTGTCTTCTAGACTTGGATGTACCTTGGATGTATTTTGTCTGTATGCAGAGGTTTCAGTGGCTGCCCATCATTCCTGGTGTGCTATACTTGTCCTTAAATTCCCTTATTCTGTGCCTTACTAATATGTCAAAACCTATGGCTTGACATGTGAGAAATCTTTAGACCAGGGCAAGCATTCGGGTGTTGCCTGAATCACCCTAGGAACATGCTGACCCTCCTCAGTGACCTGCAGCATCCATCCCTGCCCTCATTAGTAACTCCTAACATCTGTCCTGGACCACTCACCTGTCATGGTAGTTCTGCCTTCCAGGCCTTGAGACCCCAGTGCCACCAAAGACCCAGCTGACATAGTCTACAAGTCTATTCAATCTACATTGTCTGGAAAAACAGCATAGGAGAAAACAAATTTTTTTTTGCCTTTTATGGACTGGTTTTTATATTTAGGAATGTCTCATTGTATTTTCTCAAATAAAGATGTGCCCGATAAAGGAGAAGGAGCAGGGGAATGAGGCAGAGGAGGTGGAGGAAGAGGAAGAAAGGAGCAAGAAAAGGAGAAATTAAAAGGAACTTATACGAAAGACTGGTTGTCATGAGAGGTGAGCTGATACAGATAGAATTCACTTGGGAAAGGATGCTAGACATCAACTGTGAATGGAAATGTCCCTTTTTCATATTTAGGGACTGGTCCTGTCCTACTTGGGGAGGCAAACGGGAAACGAGACGCCATAAGCAACCCCCAGCAGTTCAAGGAGCTGGCCCTGTTTACTCGTGATTTATTGATGAAAGCATCAACAGCACTTTTCTGTTTCCAGCTCTTATTATTTCAACAAATATCAGTGTGACCCGGCATAAATCCAGTGCCCCAGACACAAAAGAAGTGCCATTCATCAGTCTCCCTCTCATCGACATTGTGTCCCAGACTGGCCCTCTTGTGGACAGAGGCACACTTGGTGAGGTACAGAATATCTGGCACTCTCTTTTTTTCCTCTGCTGGAATTTAGTTTACACCTCACACAAGAATATTCGTCCTCAGGCATTTAGCAAAAATATGATTATAATACATATACTTCCAATTAGGAAATCTACCGTTTTTATATGTTTGTCACTTGGTAAGGGTATTGTATGTAACTTTCCTGATAACTATTTTGAAATTGGCTATTGGTAAATATTAACGCTTCAGATACTAAATTAACTATATCTAATATTATTTCTCTAAATCATATAGCCTTACACTCTACAATAAGAATTTTGTCAATTTCCATTACTATCTCTAGAAAACTCCACTTGGCTTCATTTGAGAAAAATTTGTTTTCGAGTTTATTAACAGGCTCTATTTTTCTAAGAACTGAATTCTCTTAGATAACATATTGCATCATAGAGACATACAACATGTTATGGCAGAAATAGTAAAGCTATACAAAAAATAATGAAAGATTAGGGATTCTTTAACTATTTAACCATAGAGGAATGATGCATTGTGGGACATCAACCCAATGAAATATTTTGCAGATATTTAAATCTGTATCTGTTAGAATTTTATAATAATATAGGAAAAAGATGACATGTTAATTGAAATAGTTTTGTTGAATTCGCGATCCCACATATGAAGCTAGACCTAAGTATCTTATAACTGGCATAGAGGGGTGGGCAAAAGTAGGTTTACAGTTGCAAGTATGTGAGACGGAGTTTATTCTTGTATTATTATAATTGTAACCTCATAACCTGCATATCTTTTTCATATGACTATAAACTACTTTTGCCCACCCATGTATATTAGTATTCAAAATGCGACTTTTGTGTACATTAGGACAACTGAGATGCCTTTTGAATGTGAAATTAAGATACTAAATAAGAAAAAGTTAGAGTGTAATGAAGCAACAATAAATCCACTGTCATAATTGACTGTGTAATAAAATTGAATTGCTCGAACTGAGAATTGTACTAAATTGTCTCAGGAGCTTATGAGTTCTCTGAGAATTTAAAAATTTTACTTTTTCATTTTAAATGGAAGCTTTAAGAGTAACTTTGACAGGATTAAAGGCAAAACTACCCTTTTTCGGTGGTAATTATCATGTGCAACATATTTTTAAAGTAGAAGCCTTTGTTTCCTAAATCAGTGTTTTTCAAACTGTGGAACCTTGGAATTATCAGGGATTGATAAGAAAATTTCTAAATACTTCCATACATGAGGCATGTAAGGCCCCAATGTTCCTGATGGTAGGAATCATGTAAGTTCGTTAAACAGTAGACAACTTCCCAAACCTCTCTCCTAAAGAATCAGCAGTCTCATCAGGAACAGAAAACTTAAGAACTACCCCAGTAATTTTTTTCATCAAGAAATTTTGGCAAATCCTGAGTTCCCAGAAACTGGCTCCGGAGTTTAAAGCTCAGAGGAGTTGAAATTCTCCCGAAAGGTCAGAGGCAAGAAGAGAGATATGTGTTTACCTCCAAAGCCCCTAATATTTTAAGCTTTTTTTTTGTTTGTTTACGATTTTATTTATTTATTTTTAGAGAGAGGAGGAGGGAGGGAGAAAGAGCAATGTATGGTTGCCTCTCACATGGCCCTCACTAGTGACCTGGTCTGCAACCCTGGCATGTGCCCCGACTGGGAATCAAACCAGGACCCTCTGGTTCCCAGCCCGCGCTCAATCCACCGAGCTACACCAGCCGGGCTCAAAGCCCCTAATATTTTATTACACGGAAGAGAGCCCCACATCCACATCCCTCCAAAGCCCACCCAGTGCCGTAGCTGTCAGCCAAGCTCAGTTAAGTCCAACCTGCAGCAGGGCACTGGTGATTACATTACTGTGAGATCAAGGCTGCTTGTAGAATTACAACTGCAATTCTAAAGTGGCTTTTCTTCATCCAGATGGAAATGTCCTGCTTCTGCATATAAAAAGGAGTTAAAGATGCAGTTAATAAACTGAACTAGTTGAATTTTAGGCCACAAAAATTTATGCAGACAACAGAGAACATATTCAAATTTGATACTGCTTTGAAAAAAATTACAGGACTTTTCACTCTAACGTGAAATGGGGCCCTTGGGCGTGAATCAAAACAAAAGAATAATTTCCTCTTTCAATTGATGCTAATTCACTCTGAAACCAGGCTTCTGAGTCTCTGCATAAGACTTTTAATAGACCTGGGGAAATACATCATGAAATGAATCTGTTTTAAAAGTCACAAGGACATGCTGGCTTATTTACTGTCGGCCCTCAAGTTTCCTAATCAACCGTCTAAAGGCCAACAGCGCTCATTAATCCCCAATGATTGCTTTTAAGCAGATTGCAAATTTCAGTATCCAGTGGAAATTTAAAGGCAAGAGTGTGAAAATATTAGGAAACAAGTCGCCTTGTGTCTGTGGCCTGGCCCAGTCAAGGAATACAGGAGTTCCCCGCAGCCAAACCAGGGAGCTGCTTCCATGTTCGTGGTATTCTGAAAAGGCCACCCTGAGGATCAGTAGACGTGGACATGCGGGTTATTTATATTTATTCCTCACATCACAGGGCAGCGCCCCAACGGTGGTGGCGGGTCCGTGTGAGAGAGATTGCGGCGCCTCCTCCAGTCTAAGGTTCGCTATAAGGGTCCCAGACAAAGAGGGCACATGTCCTATGTGTGACTCTGAACTACATTCCTTAACGTGTTAAAGGGTCAAGAAGCAGTGACAAGAGAAAAAGCCTATTCCAAAAGGAGATAAGGAAGCAGTCACAATCCGCTCCCAAAACAATATGCATTCCGCCCAAACAGCGGCCCTCTGACCAGCCCTCAATCGTGGGACGGGAAGGGCCTCGCCCCTGGGCCCCTCACTCCCCCACCTTATATTCACTCGGGCCGGGGAGGACAGTGTACTGCCCACCCCCACCTCCTGGCTCTTCCCCAGCCGGGCACTCGCACCTCATTGCGACCTTCCTTTTGCCTTCCATGCTCCAGATCCATCCGCAGTCTTTGTTTTGTTTCTCCAAGCGGAATCCTTCTTACTCTTCAGTCCCAACCCCGATGGTAGATCCACAGAGAGTCTGCTCTGATAATCTTCTGTAAAACAGCAACTTCTGTTCACTTTCCTGTAGCACTATCACTTTACTTTAAAGAACAGCGGCTTCAATTGTCATGTTTACATCTGGTCCCTCACGTCATGGTCCCTGGCTCACAGAGGTGCTCCATAGAAAGGGAATGGATGAATGGGAGAATAAATTAGTAAAAGTATCCTATATCTGGTATTCTCCTAAACATTGGAGACACAAAGTTGGATGAGACGTGGTCAACTCATGGAACTGACTGGACCAGAAGAACGTTCGCCAAACTTAAATTCAAAGCTTGTGTTTTAGAAAGCTCAAAATGGCTTTCTAAAGCCATTGGAAAATGTCTGGACTAGAGGTAGGCTGAGTGTTTTTTGGAGACCATTGCAGTAAAGCTGGAATTATGAGACTCTAAAGCAAGGCAGTGATATAGGGGAGGCAGGGGCTGAAGTCAAAGGTGTTGAGGACAGTGAATGAGCTGGCTGTCAGAGATGAGGAAGATGTTGGAGTTTTGACCTTAGAATACAGTCTAAGGCAGCTCCATTAATAAAGGAAACATTCACTGCAAATGGCCATGGTGCTGTGAAAACACAGGAGGAAAGCTATTATGTGTTAAGAGTCTAACACATTACGTGTGAGCTGTCCAATATGTGTGCTTTCCCCACACCACCAAGCAATTAACTCAGTTCTCTGCAGACACTCAGGTGGCTCATAAATTAACTCAGTTCTGACACTACCTAGCTGGAGTTAGCCATCAAATCCCACAAGTTAAGGGCGCAGTCCCCCAAGACCGACCGCTTCCCCACCTTCAAGCTCAGACACCAATCCAGGTCCAAGTTGTCACCTGCGCTCTGACCACCTGGCTGTAAATAAGAGGTTCCCGTGTCCTCTCTCTGGGTTACACTGCTTTGCTAGAGCAGTGTGCAAAACTGAGAGAAACATTTACTTACTAGGTAAGCAGTTTATTATCAAGGTGTTTACAAGGATGTAGATGGATAGCCAGATGGAAGAGATACACAGGGCAAAGTATGAGGAAAGGTTGCGGAGAGATTCCATGCTCTCCCAGAGCGCCACTTTCCCCAAATCTCTACCTGCTCTCCAGCTTGGAAACTCTCTGCGGCTCATCTCTGTGGGTTTTTATGGAGGATTCATTTCTTAGGCAAGACTGAGTAAACCAAATTGGCCAGTGATTACCGAACTCACTCTCCAGCCCCTATTTCGTGGATTTCATCCTGCAAAATCCGTGGGGGGGAACGCACCGATCATGTGAATCAAACTCACCCAGAGACACGCTTGGAGGATAGAGTCCGGCAGCCACGGGCCTTTTCCAAGATGGAGGGAAAGACCTGTGGCTGCTGGACTCTATCCTCCAAGCGTGCCTCTGGGTAAGATTGATTCACGCGTCAGGGTACGGTCCCCCACGGATTTCGCTGGGACGAAATCCCAGCGTCACCCCTCCACCCTCCTGGGACCTTCGGTCCCACCCCCCTGATCACATAGTTGGTCCCTGAGAGCCAGTTCCCATCCTTAGGTCACCTAGGGCCTTTCCAGAGATTACTCATTAACATAACAAAAGACACCGTATTGCTCTCCTCACTTAGGAAATCCCAGTGGTTCAGGAATGGGGACTAAAACCAAATAATATATTTCTTATTACAAATCACAATATCACAGCTGTCTTTTAGATACAGAAATTGAGATATTCGGGGCATTTCAATCTACTATCTGCATATTCAGACAGAGATAGTGGTTAAAAGTTTAAACTGAGCATCCTTGGTACATACATACATAGTACTGGAAACCGGAGGAAGAAAGGAAATAAGCCAAAGAGCATCAGTTGAACGAAAAGACACAAAGGTGAAGGACAAAACCTGAAAGTGTACAGCACATCGGCACTGATAGAATCACACACAAACTCATGTCAGGGAGGGTGGCAGGTTTAGCATTCGTTAAAGGAATAAAAAATTTCCATTGCACCTCAAGAAAGCTGTTTGCCCATAACAACATAATTATACAGTAAAACAGTCCCTTGGCAAAGCCAAGTGCTAAATGGAGGAGTTGGAATAAAGCCAGAAACGACTACCTTCTGAATAGAGTGGATACCGATATATCATAGACCTTCAAAACTGTTACCCTTTCAGGAAACAAAACAAAACAAAACAAATAAAAACTGACCTTTACCAAAAATGTGAAATTCTTTCCTTAGAAAAGTCAGAACTGTCAATATAACTTGGTGGGCTAGAAAAATAGAAACTAAGACAAGTTTCAATTCTGTCTGCTCACGTATATCTGCTGTCTTCCTCTCAAAGGGTCTTTTCTTTCTATAACTACCTACCCTGGAGCTGTGAAAGCTGCACACATAATCGTGTTTAGCAAGTATGGGCTAAGGTTTAGGCCCCATGGTTAAAGCGTTCTAATGTGAAGGCTTTTGTCTTACCCCCCTTTCTTCTTCTATTGTAAACTACCACATAAGAAGTATGGATATTTAGAATGCTGGTTATGAAATGAAACCTAGAAATATTTCTTAAATGGGGAATGTGAATAAGAGCAAAAATTTAAGATTTAATCAAACCTTTAAAAGCCGTAGGCTATTTTAATTTATATAGACCTGCATGTTTAAACATGTTTTATTTTAGTGCATATAGTTTAACACAGACTTTTTAACTTTCATACAATTTAATTTTGTATATTCTCTATTCTCTCATCTCTTTGTTCTAATCACATAAGTCAGTTAATGAACAATTAACTAGCCCCATGTTCCACAGTGGGATTCTAGCCCTGCACTAGACATTGTGTCTGCCCACACACGGTGCATGGTCAAGTTCATCTAGTCAGGCTCCAGCTAGATTTCTGTGCTACTTCACCTCGTTAGGATTGATTTTGGCAGGTCCCTGATTAGGCCTCTCACTTAGTCCACCTTCTCACAAGAGCCTTATCCTGCCCTGGTTTGTCTGGCTCAGAGGATTCAGTGCCGGCCTGCCATCTGAAAGGTCACTGATTCGATTTCCCGTCAGGGCACTTGCCTGGATTGTGGACAGGGTCCTCAGTTGGGGGCGTGTGATAGGCAACCAGTCAACGTATCGCTCCCTCTTTTTCTCCCTCACTTCCCCTCTCTCTAAAAAAATTAGTAAGTAAATAAAATCTTTAAGAAAAGAGCCTTATCCTAATACAGGATATTATCCCACCTGTCCCATCCACCCCTAGAAGCAGGCAAACCCCCAAATCTATTGGCTGTTCTGGTTCTACAACTAACTTAGCATTTAGCAGCTTCTTCAACACGAGTTTTTCATCAGTACTTCTAGCTACAGAGAAGAGAAAGTAGCATTTGAACGAGGACTTGAAAGGAAGAAAAGTCTTTGGATTCATGTCCAGCTGAGGAAAGAACATGAGGAAAGGCATGCAGACCTGCCCTGAAGAGGCAGATCAGAGTTACATGAGTAATTTTTAAACACTACCAAAGCCTGGAGGCCCATCAGCAATGGGTCCAATAAAGACACTCTAACTGGAGTTGGGAGCATGATTTTAGTCGATTATCATAGAACGGTACACCACAATGATTTCTTTTTATTGGGCAATATCTGCTCGAAGCATGCCCTGTACTTCATCTGTGATGACCTCATTTAATCCACAGGACTCAACAAAGTGAGTTCTGTAACCAACGCGGCTCTGTGGAAGAGCACAGTAACACTTAGAGACCTGAGATCTGAATCCAGCTTTTTCCTACCGCCAAGCGCCTGCTTATGCACTGAATCTCTTGGACAAGCCATGACGCCTCCTGGCACCTTGGGAATCTAAGCCCTATTTCGCACATTGCTTCCATGGGAAAAGAGGTTGTAACTTCCAAAAAAATTGACTTTCAAATGAACTCCTGGAACACAGCCTATTTCTAGCTACACGGAATTGTCTATGCAATTTAAAATGCTCTTTCCTCATGCAAGATGGTGTTTCCTATAGAAACAACAAAATTGCAAGATACAGGAAATTTCAAGAAAGAACATGTGTCCTCCTCGAACATATTTTCTAATTCTAACCTGTTTGGAAAATGTTTTCTTTTTCATTGATTCATATTTCACCAAATTTATTTTGACTGCTGACAATGTCTGTGAAATAAACTAGCCCAAAAGATTGTTCCCTGTTGGAACTTATTGGTCACCTTAATTACCATTCACACCCAAGTTTGAGGTCTGAATTTCTTTTTTAATTACATGTATTGGGGTGATAGTTGTTAATGAGATTATACAGGTTTCCAGTGTACATTTCCATAATACATCGTCTGTAGATTGCCTTGTGTGCCCCTCCCCTCAAAGTCAAATCTTTTGCTACCATATATTTCACCCGCTTTTGAATTTCTAATAACCTTTTACTTTCAAAGTGTTTACCTTTCAAATTTTTGTTTTACAAACTTTTCTCCATTTGATTAAAGCATGAATGAGTCTCTTCCATCCAAAAACCACAAACACACACACACACATGCACATATCGCACACACATAGTGTTTCCATTGAGCAGTCAGAGTTTACCCACCCAACACATATTGACAGAGACCCTCCTACGTGCTGGACATAGCGTTAACTACTGGGGTCCAGGGCTTGATGCAAGATGCAGGGATATGCGCCATCCATTTGTGTCTCCATAGAATCACACGTTCGCTTTAAGTCAGATGGTCTTCTCAACGAAACAATTGTCTCCTTAGGCACAAATCTTTCTTGGACACAGCTATACTCCTTAAAATATGACAGACTTCATGCTCCTCCTATTTTCCTATGGTGGTTTACAGCTATTGATTTAAATATGCAATTTAAAAGACTAATTGTTTGGGACTATAGAATTAAACATTGTGAACATCAACTACTTCAAAAACAATATTTTCCGGGTTGTTGTCAAAAGAATTAGTCAAGCCTAAACCGACAACTTTCAAAGGGAAAAATACACAAATCCAATTTGTCCCTTAAATTATTATCAGTACAACATTTTGTCTTTAATTACCTGCCATTTGTATAAGAGCTTTAGCAAAACTTTAATTGTAGTTTTTTATGGGGGCTATTTCCCTAGCAAATAAGTACTAAATCAGTATTTATTTGCTAAATAAGTACTCAGAATAAGTACTAAATGTTGAGGTGTGTACGTTAGTAAAATCAAAGGGATTCTGATTCTTGCATCCAAAACACTCATAACTTTGTTAAAGTTTCCATCAGACTGAGTCCTCACTGCAGCAGAGAAAGGAGAAATCAACTTCCATATCGTTCTCTAAGTGCAACAATTCCAGAATATTTCAAATTGCACTTACTGATACCTAACAGAGTTTTCAGTCATTGATAACTGTAAATGTAAAGACAGTTTTAATTTAAATTTGGAGCTTCCAGTGGTTTCTAATATTAATGTAAACTCTCGGCTTTGCTGGTTTACTGCAGAAGGACATCACTCAAGTAACTCAAAGGACCTAAGCTTTTGCATGTGGGAGTCACGGTGAAAAACAGGGCAGAGTGAACTCACCACACACACAGGGGAAGAAGAGCGAGCCTGAGATTCCAAACTGGGAACCACTGCGGCCAAGATGTGGGAAATGGAATAAGACCACCTAGGGTCAAATACTGACATTGTTATTTACTAGCTTTGTGACCACAGACTCCACCTTCAAAATGAGCATGGTAAATAAAGAGAGAAAACTATAGCAAGGCTCTTAGGTTGGTGCCTGGCAAAAATCCACACTCAATGCAAACAACCTCCCCCGAAATAAACTGAAGTCGTGGACGACATGCTAGGCACCTTGCTTGCATTATCTCATTTATTCACCAAATCACTAAAAAGTAGGTCCTGTGATTAGCCTCATCTTATATGTAGCTGATGTTACATTAGAAAGGGAGAGGAAGGAGCAATGGGGGGAGGATGATTAAGTTTATTAAAATGAAAGGATTAGATGTCAGCCTGTGTTTAAAATTCTGGATGTTATAAAAATATATAACTGATGAGCTGAATATTCTTAGCATTTGTATACTTAATCATAAACACTTTTCAATTAGTCAGTGCTGAATTATGAAGCCTATTTATTATCTGGAAGTGTTACTGCTTTTCCTCTCCATCCATTCCATGATACACAGAGTTGCTGTCACGAATATAAAGCTAAGCCAGGCTTTAGAGCAATAGCACATATTTAGCAGTTGACATTCACTGGGCTGTGGATGTCTCTCTGGGGGGCCGGGGAGGGGCACTGAACCAAGGAATTATAATATTGTTAAGGATATGGGAGAGACCGAGCCAACCCAGCCAGGTGGGGGAAATTAAAGACATATGCTCCATCCTTACGAATAATCAAGATAAGTTTTTAAAAACTTAAAAATAGTTAAAGCTTCAAAGTGAAACTTCCATTTAAATAACCATTCCCAGATTAAATACATTTGTTCTATTAACATTTCCTTGGGTGGTTTTCTTTCCTAGCATTTCTCTGACCTCCTTAAAATTTGTCTGCATTTTTTGTTTCACAGAATTGTTCCTCGGGCAAACTTTCTGTGCTGAATCTCCAAAGTCAAATAGAGGGGAAGAATGCTTCCTAGGAAAATAATTTTTCCAGACTTATTAGTTAATCTCTGCTCACACTGGATTTTTTAACCTTGCAGATCGCTTCACCTTGCACATGCCCTTGACTAATTTAGTGATAGAGGTACAGAAAAGAATGTCTGGATTTGCAGAGCGTGCACACCCTTCTCTTTGTGTTCTATGAACCTCACTTTGTGTCCTCCTCACACAGCTGATCTCTACACATTTTATCAAAACATGTCCGGGACCTGGAGAGTTTTAGAAAAAGCAGTGGCCTTAGAACTGGGAACATCTGGGTTTGCATCCTGGGTTTTCCCTCATTGGTTATGTGGCCTTACACACATCATTTAATCACTCTTAGATTTAGTTTCCTCTTCTCCGAAATAACCCTTGCCATAATTATCTCATAAAATGTCTGGAAAACCCAAATACATGTGAATGTTTTTTAGCTAAATCTAAGGTATTATCACAATCTCTCTAGTGCTGATGTACTTCAGTGTTTTGTCCCTAAGTTGAAATCTAGAAATAGGAGATCTTTTCAAGTAATTAAATGAGATATGAGCTGATGGGCATGAGGCTGCAGCCTTAGCTGTTTGAAAACGTGTTCCTACTAAATGCTTAGCCAGTGACCCTGTCAACTGGGAGAGGTCTCAAAAGAGTCATTACCATCCTACTCTTCCTGTATTGATTCCTTCTTCCCTTCAGTGAGCAGGACCATAATCTTAAATGGCATAATTATCTTATCTGTAAAGAACCTAAAAACGTGCCCCAATGCAGGGTACCTGCCGTTCCCAGCCTGTTTCACCAGTGTTTGGGGGCCACAGACCCAGGATCTCTGAACATCCTCCAACCCTGCTTCCAGCCCAACCCACAGGACCATTTCTCGGTCTGTCTCTAGTGTGAAAGCTCAACTAACACCGTGTCTTGTGGTTAACTCTGGACTGCCACCAACCATGAGCTGCCAGATCTACCAGAATTATTCTGCCAAGGTGCGAGCCACAGTCAACAGTCTCGTCACCTGCAAATGCAGGCCTCTTGCTCCTATGTCTCCCTGGGCTTCCATTTCCTCGAGGGCATGAGCCACCTCTGGGCTACCACCTCATCCACACCCACAGGCCTGCTGGCCCCCAGTGGGCTGGCCAAAAGCTCATCCCTCAAAACCTTCCTCACACCCGAGCCTCTGCCAAGGCAGGGACCAAATAGAAACAATCCACTGTCCTTTTCTTTCAGAGGTAATTTATTTAGTTATTCATTCATTAATTTTTATCTCTCCAGTGAAAAGAATTTATTCCAATTTGAAATATCATAGTATGCTCCCCCAAATTAGCTGGAATGATTCTTCATTGCTCCAAGATAAATTCTGAATTCCTTCCAGTGGTATTTAGAAAATTCATCACTTTCCCCAAAATACAAGGTCCGGAAGAAGCAACACCTGCTGTAGTGTGGTTGGTAGGGTAATAATATGGGTGTAATAATTTATGGTTTTAATTTGAACATTTCACCTAAGATAGCATATGGTGTGCTTGAGTGTGATATTGTTATGTTACAGAGTTACATGCTTGTGATTTTGTAGTAAAAGGTTTTGTAATGAAAAGGGGGCATTATTTCTGCTGGACCCTGTATATTTCTAACCATTATTTCCAATTACACTTTTTTCTAAACTCTTCTGTCCTAACAATAGAAAGTTACTGCACTTCCTGCAAACAAAACATATATATTGATCTCTCTCTAACTGTATCATGATATTCCTCTAACTATGGATGTCCTTTCTTCCCTTTTTCTTCTGCTGGCATCTTACTCTATTTCTAAGACATAGTTCAAACACTTTTTTCATCAGGGACCCCCTCCTAGACTTCCTACCCGAACCCATCCCTCTAGATGAATTCCAAGGAAGGTTGATGGGTGTTTATGAAACACTTCATGAAAGAAATTTCCTCACAGGGCTTAAAATTAAACTAGATCATTTCACAAGTCCTTTGAGATAGACTCAACAAATTGTTTCCAAGCTTAAAAGGAGAAAATTATGAGCATAAAACTGACTTTTAATACTGACCCAAAGGCACATCACACTTAGAGTCTAATTCATTTTGAAGTGAGTATATTTCCAAAATGACAGTTACTTTTCAATCCAGAACCCCAATTGTTCATTTCAGACTTTCCCAAGGCGACTTGCTCTAAAAAGTTATCTAGATTTCTCTCTTTTCGTTTTTTAAATGCATTCCATTTTAGCAGTGAAATGTGGTTTTCATGAGTTTAGATGTCTAGGCCTGGGAAGCCGGATAACCACGGTTCCATTTTGTTTCATGTAAAGTGGAAAGTTGTTCATTTGTTCCTGGGATCCCAACTCAGTAGGAAAGGTATGATGAGCTGTCACAGTCTCTTATTCTTTTTTTTTTTTTAAAGATTTTATTTTTATTTTTAGAGAGAGGGGAAGGGAGGGAGACAGAGAGGGACAGAAACATCAATGTGTGGTTGCCTCTCACATGGCCCTCACTAGGGACCTGGCCTGCAACCCAGGCATGTGCCCTGACTGGGAATCGAACCGGGACCGTTTGGTTCCCAGCCCGTGCTCAATCCACTGAGCTACACCAGCCAGGGCTTCAGTCTCTTATTCTGAAGGGGAATGTTAATGATGAATGGTCACATCCCCTTTCCCACCCCCACCCTTGGCTTTCGAGTTCTTCATTATATCGTTCCTTGTGCTGGTTAGGGTTATGGTGTAGGTATCAAATAGCACAGTCAAAAATTTAGATTACTCACATTCAGAAAGGCAAAGACCATCCTCAGGAGAAAGAATAGATTTGGGAAAAAATAAAAAGGAGAAATAAATAGATAAGAAATAGAAGGGTGGGAGGAGGAGGGGAAGACAGAAGAAGAGAGGAAGAGGAAGACCAAGAAAAGCTATACTTAGGAAAAAACAAAGAGGAGAAAGAAATAAAAACTAGAAGAAGGCCAAGAGCGGTCTGCCTTTCCAGAGACAGCCGTTGGAGAGGGAGAGACAATGAAAGAGGAAGACGGGGAGGAGCGCATAAACCAAGGGCTGGGTGGGAGCTGAAGCGAAGATTGGGGTCAGCCCCCTCACTGTGGTGACTGACTGGTAGATGGTTGTGAACGGCAACATTTTGGGATACTTTACAGTGTTTCATGTGATAATTGCCCTTGGCATTTTTCTTTTTTTTTTTAAGATTTTATTTATTTATTTATTTTTAGAGAGGGAAAGGGAGGGAGAAAGAGAGAGAGAGAAACATCAATGCATGGTTGCCTCTCATGTGGTCCCCACTGGGGACCTGGCCCGCAACCCAGGCATGTGCCCTGACTGGGAATTGAACTTGTGACCCTTTGGTTCACAGCCCGTGCTCAATCCACTGAGCTACGCCAGCCAGGGTTGCCCTTGGCATTTTTCAAGAATATATACAAAAATAATTAAAGTTGATTTTCAATCTTTGGACTGAGTTTCTCATGCATGCTATACCCCGTGTGACAACATCCTGTTGAAATAGCCATGTGGTAGTTCAGTGTCACTCAGGTTACTTGCTGCGGCACTTATCATTCTTGTAATTGTCCCTTTGGTGGCCTGTCTTTCTTACTAGACTACAATCCTTTGAGGATAGGGATGGTGACTTCCTCATTTTTGTCACCCCTTCACCTAAGACAACATCTGCAGCATCAGGTGTTCAATGAACATCCCCTGAATAGATGAACATGATGCCAGAGGCCTGTACCAGCCTTAGTCACAATGACATGGAGAAAACATAGTCTTAACAAAATGTTTTCAAAGTTCGAAATCTGTTACGTGACATTATTTCCCCGAGAAGTAGGAACGACACTGTCTACATTATTCTCCAGCATTGACTTTCTTTTTTGGCATGGGTAAACAACACACTGGGGCGCCCGCAACTGGTGCCTTGAGAAAGAGACCAAATATCAAACACAAAGCATTCTGCTGATTGTAGAGGAGAAAAGACACCAAGCAGGCAACAGAGATGATAAATGTGTCACTGGCTATAACTTACTGTGCCTATGAGGTAATCTACTATAGTTGTGAACTGTATTTCCCCCAAAAGGAAGATATTCAAATCAGATACTTACATTCTTAAAACATTCTGATTGATTATCAGTAAAACAGTGGGAGATTCCATACATTTCTAACTCCAAAGTTTGTAAGTCAAATTCTATTCTGCAATCAATTCTACTTTATTTGCTTTTATTGAGGATTCTAATTAAGATGATGCATTCATTCATTAATCGGGTAGTTAAGCATTATTAGTGTCAGACACTGTGCGATGTGATGAGCCTGAACAAAGAACAGACATAATCCATATCCCCAAGGAACCTAGGAACAGAGAGATACAATGCAATGAGAATGTCACAGAGGACAACGCGGGGCAAAGGATGAGAGCTCCGTCTGTGCGGAGGAGCCAGGGAAGGGTCCACAGATAACAGTAAATATGAAGCTATATCCTGAGCCAATTTTCTATGTACATGAAAACAATCAAACAAATAAACACACAATTCAATATAAAGATAAGGAACTCAGGGCCAGCTAGGTACATTTAGTGAAAGGAAGCTCTGCTAAGATTGCTAAACCTTAAGAAATAAAGAATAAGAGTTTGGGCTAGAAAGAAAACCAGGGTCCTTACATGCCTTGCTATGAAGCATAAGCTTCACTCTGGGGGAAAGATTCGTATCCTTCTGATTGTACTGTGAAGGCTGATTGGAGGTCGGTGAGACTAGAGGCAGAAACCATGGCAGACCCTTGGAATTGTCCTGGCAGGAAGTGACAGGGAACTGAAATTAGTGAGGAGCAGTGAGGGAAGAAATGAATGGGGAGTAGGAAGCATCTGTAGGAATTTGCAAGGCTTAGTAACTGACTGGATATGGGGAAGGAAGAATGAATGTAAAAAAATGACTAAACAGCAGGGCCAATTCACGGATTTGGGAATCCTGAAAAGGACAGGAAGCTCACGGGTCCAGTGCGAGGCATGCTGAGCTGGAGCATATTTGGAACGTCTGAGCGGTGATGTCTGGAGACATGAGTTTGGTGCTCGGGATAAACCTTTGGCTGAAGAAAGAGACCTGAGGGTGTTTCAGCTGCACGTGGCCACTGAAGCCTTAGAAGAAGGTGGGAAGCCATTACCTCCTCTTTGACTGTTGTCTAAATCTACACACTCACACGTGAAGAAAGTCTGTCGAAAAGAGTGGCTCACAAACTTCCCTTTCCTGCTGCAAACCCTCTGGGAAATATGAAGTACTCTTTCCAGGCCCCAGACGCTCAGTGCAGTGGGATTTTCAGCCTTGCAGATGAACCCAGTGATGGCGCAGCTCAAAGCTTTGGGGAGACTCGAGGCCTGAAAGTCGCCCCAGATAACTGACACCTCAATGCATGGATTCGCAATGATTAAAGTAAGGTATATCCTTGTGTATACGACTATTTAAATAAATGTTTTAGCAAAAGAAAATTCCATGACAACTTACTGATGTATTGTTTTGGGGGGGTTCCCATTCAAATGCAAGAAATTGAGAAACTATATATTGTATAACATTTAAATATGAATGAAATAAAGAGTCTTCATCAAAATTGCTAACTTACCTTTCAGCAAAAGTTGTCACCTGTAACTAGGTCTATGGCCCAAGATCTCAGGAAATGTAATCTCTTACCATAAAACTTATTGTTTCTTGACCACAAAGGCCTTATAGTGTATTAAGAATATTTTAAGAATAATATTTCTAAGATTGGAAAGATTTTGTGGCCTTGTTCCTGTTACATGAATTCTCACTTTATTCACATACCTACATGTACATACTTCATTTGAATTAATAAAATATTCTCTTTTTTCTTTAATTCTAATTCACATTTTAATCAAAAGCTATAAGTATAGCTCTGACTCTAATTTGCTTCCAATTACTTTGCTGGAAGGGTGATTACTTGGATGTTGTTATTAAGACTCATTTGAGCTTACTTCATGTACTATGGCAAATAGTTAATGTTTAGATTATACTTGCATTTGCTTCATATGAATAAAAACAGAGATCTCAGAAATAAACAAGGAGGAGTTGGACTAAGATTTTCAAAATTCTATGTGTCTCAAATATTTCACTCGTTTACTGCGTTTTACTATTTGGAAAAAGTAAACTTGGGTATAAAGACTATAAACACTATCCCATGAAACCTTAACACCCCCACCACATTCACCAAATCTTTGTTGATTTAAGATGAATCAAAAGAGCTCTGTATCATCCTTACCATTAGCTTTGTCTTCCCGCCTTCCCTTCCCTTCCCTTGCCCCCACTTCCAAGCACGAAGACACTGATGTACAAGACGAGAGGAAGCTACCCAGAGTTCCCAGCGTCTGCAGCACCAGCATGGTGAAGGGTCAGGGTACCCAAGGAGCAATGAGCACGGACACGCCAAGTGGCTGAAGAAGCAGGGGTGGTGACGGTGGTCAGCAAGGACCAAGTGCAAGGTTGTGGAGGCAGCTACAATGCTTGGGGGAACAGTAGGTTTCATTGGACAAATAAGGTGATTTATAGAATAAATAAGTACATACATGAGGAGCCAGGTTCTCACCATTCAGAAAGGATTTGCAAAGAAAGGGATAAGACTAGTGCAGGCCAATATTGTGGAAGACTTTGAAATGAACCAAAAACATTAGTGGATGTATTCAGTGGAAAACTAGCTCTGTCTAAGTCCCTACCTCCGGGATATCAGTGTCTGAGGGATCTGTGTGCCTTTCATTGTCTTTCAACTACTCACAGATCTGTAAGCTGTGGACAACGGATAGCAATCGAAATAAGCTAAAATTAAGAATGAGTGTATAGAGTTACAACCTACTGAATAAAATAGGAACTTATTATTCCATATGGATTAGACAGATAAGAGGTGTACTAAGAACTTATTATTCCATACTGATTAAATAAACAAACAAACAAATAAATAGGAGGAACTTTTCTTTCTCACCTCTAATAAATAAAAAAGGAACAACACAAATGGGTAATCAGTACTTGGCAACGTAAAAGTGGCAGTTGATAAAGATGAAAGGTATCAACAGATCCTAAGCCTGGGAGAAAGATCTGATGAGGTTTTGGGGTAGTGTCGGAGTAACTGGCTGCAAACTGGATTCAAATTCAGAGAAAAAATGATAACTTTCAATTGCAGGAACTTGGCAAACACCAAATTGTCCCCGGAGTCAGAGGTGGAATCACCTGATAGTGTGGGGACCCTGATGCGGTACGTTGAGAATAAGAACACAGCATCTTTCTTTTTCCTTTTTTCTCGGTTTTTTCCTCCCTCCCTCTCTCCCTCTCCTTCCCTTCCTTCCTCCCTTCCTTCCTCCCTTCCTTCCTTCCTTCCTTCCTTCCTTCCTTCCTTCCTTCCTTCCTTCCTTCCTTCCTATTCTTGCCAAAAATGCAGGAACCCATCTTTGTGTTAAGTCTGGTCAAAGGGACTCATCTGTCTGACTCAGGCTGAGGGTCATTCTACGTAATGAAAGGCCTCTTTACGACAGTCACAAGAATGAGGGACAGGAAATGTGAGCAGCGATTTTAGGCTGAAGGTGGCCTATGCGCCGAACCACTGAAGACCACAGGTGCTGTGGATTGGATCCTGACCCAAGAAGGAAAAAAGACATGGACATGATGTTTGGGAAAATTCAAATGAGATCTATGAATTGTACGATAGCATCATATCAATGTTGAATTGTTAATTAGAAAGAATTTATGATGATAGTACAAGAACGTTTTTATGTTTGGGAGCAATCTATCTTGAAATCTAAACATAAATTCCATGCTAAAGAAAAGCCTCACATAAAGCACGAAAATAACCAGAAGACCGTGTTCTCTCTCTGGTGCACACTACAGGCATGGTCCAGGGTCCAGGAGGAAACAGATGCACACTTGTGTTAGGAATTGAGGACAGTTTGATAAAGTGACTAGTTTAAAAGCTGTGAGGAGGGCGTGGAGAAACCACAAGTGAGGATGCAATACCCTCAGACCGGAACTAGAAGGATTCTTTGCAGAAAGGCTCATCAGTGATCGGGAGACCTGCAGAGAGTTGTTATATTCTTTTGTAGATTATTTGACGCCAGTGATTTCCGTCACATCCCACATCCCTGGTGCTAAACATCTCCACATTCTCCACCCAGCCTTCCCTCAAACCCACAGCACTGATGGAGGGCTCTGCGCAGAACCTGAATCCTTGCCTTATTCTGATTGACCAACTGACCAGGTATTAAGACATTTTAATTCTTTCCTTTTCCTTGAGATTCATATGCTAATTTTAACTCACGACTCACCCTGACAAAGACTGAACTGGCCACTAGCATTTTTTCTGGCACTAAACAACTCAGTTGACAAAAGATGATTTGAGTGGCCATGCAGAATCTTAAGAGATTCCAACTGTTGGCTTCATTAACTTGTAATGCAGAAGCCAACATCTGTTCTGATAATCTGTCTAAAATTGTTGCTGAACTTTTCTGGAAGTGCTTAACGATGGTGCATCTAACTCCATCCAGGGTTACCACTGCAGCAATCAACACAGACACTATGGACTCTACCTTTGGATTCATGGGTAGGGATTTAAGTACTGTCTCTTTAAGGAACATAATTGATTTTGAATAGACTGGCTCTTGGTACCAACCCAAAGGTTACATACGGCTATTACAAGGCTTGTTGCGAACACATCAGCTTTTTATTTGCCTCACTCACTGCTCTTTGGTACTTGTTCAGCATGTGCCTCCGATTTTGCCTAATGTCAAAATTCAAAAGGGGAGGACATGGCAAAGATACTGTAAATACAATCAAGTTGCCTTCTGCCCATTGTTTTCAGCACTTCCTTCCCAAACCCGAGCACTTGAATAAGCACATGTTTCCAGGCAGGACTTTGGCGCCCAGTGCAACATAAATACTTGTCTTGATTTAGACAAATCACCAAGGCATTTTTTTTCACTGCATCCATATCACCTCATTTTGATTTATGTGCACACCACGTGTGTGTGTGATACGGTGGGGGGGAGGAAAAGAAAGGGGAGGGGAAGGGAGGGAAGGGAGAGAGAATGTTTCGATGCAGATCTACTGTAAACATACCTGAGAAGAATACGGTGCTCCTCAAAAAAATTAAGAGCAGCAAGACTATACGCCCGGCTTTACGGACCATTCCCACACCATTCAGGTGATTGCTGTGACAGATGACCACGAACTTCGTGGCTTAAAGTCACGGGAATCTACTCCCTCGCAGACCTGGCCCTAAGAGTCCAAACTCAGTTTCACTGCACCCAAATCAGGGTGTCAGCGAAGTCTGGTTTTTTTTCTTCTTCTTTTTTCTGTCTTTCTTTTCCAAATAAGCTAAGCCTACATGTTCCAGGGATTAGCACATGGGTGTGTTCCAGGGTCTATTTTCTAGTCCACCACACCCACCAACACACAATGCAACCACTCCCCCTTCACTATTACCAGATGTTAAAGCTTGGGAAAGCTTTTTGGATACAAAGAACTGGATCAGGCTGGGAAAAAGATGGAGCCTGAAACGATGAGACAGGTCTATACTAATTATCTGTGGTAAGTGGGCTCCATGTGGAAATTCAGTCTTTCCTTCTCACTCCAGTGTGAGCCCCTTGAATGTGGAGCCTGTCTGGTTGTCTCGGGACCCACCCTGTGTGGCTCAGTGTCCCCACACTGCAACTTGCAGGTGTCTGAGCAACACACAAGCAAACGTGTGGGAGGGTCCCTCACTGTCCTGCGAATTGCCTTAGGGAGCCCGTGCTCCCTCTCCACTGAGTCGGTGATGGGGGCAGGGCTACTGGGCAGTTGCCCATCTTTGGCCCCAGGCCTCGGATCCACAGGGCCTGTGTAGCTCCGTGTCCCCGCACAGTGTTCCCTGGCCCTTTCTCTGTCTGTCTCTTCCTCAGCCTCACAAGCACAGCAGCCACACCGGTTCTTGCCCCGGTGCTGCTGGCTCCAGCAAGAGTGCTCCAGAGCGGAGACCTAGCCCGTGGTGGCTCCTCGATGGGGGACTCTGCTGTCAGCCAAGACACACTGTCGAACCTGCGTTCTGCCTTCAGCTGTGTCCTGGTTCCTTTCTGTTAAGTCCTTTTTTAAAACTGGGAGAAACTCCTTTTTTCTTCTTAAATCAGCAAGTCACACGGAGTCTATTTGGTCAGAGAAGTCTTTTTGCAAAGCTTTTGCTCTGCTTTGAACACTACAGTAAGCGAATTCCTCTGAATTCTGCCACCATTCCACCCATTCACTGTGACCCCCCCACTCACTGTGACCCCCACACTCACCTTCACATTCAGCCTTGTCATTGCTTCTTATACCATTTTTTATTCCTTAACTCTAAAGACTTCTCCAGACTTTGTTTCCTGATTCCTCATCTCTGTGTGCCCCCCAAAGAAGGACACATTCAGCTATGGGGGCCTGGGGTGAGATATAACCAAAGTCAAATCATGTCACGTTTGAGTCACATGTTTGCTCAAGAAGAAAGTTTTTCTCCGGCTGCCTTCCCAGAGATCTGTAGCTCCTAAAGTGTTTACGGATTTGCTGTAGGATTGTGGGTGCCAGCTGAGCAGCTGCCATCGTTTTATTTAGGGTTAGATGTCAATCCATGAAATTGTTCCAAATAATTGATGTGTCTCCTTCTACAGTGGCCAAAAGCAGAGAGGGAACACTTTCTGGTAGGTACAGAAATCACCTCAATTCTCACTGCAAATATACAGGCGAGAAGAGATTATCTCTCAAAGATCTGCTCCATCAGTATAAGAGATACCAAGGCCGGTATTATTCATGCAAAACATGGAGAACTGTTTCACAGGAAAAACGCAGTAGAAGAAACAAGTAAATGAAGAAAGGAAAGTGAGGCCAAAGGAAGGACTAAATGTAGGGGCAACTGACTTCCCTGAGAACTGCGGAGTGGTAAAGACACAACTAGAACTCAGAGTGGTAAAGACACAACTAGAACTGCGGAGTGGTAAAGACACAACTAGAACTCAGATCTCCACCCTCTGAGTTATATCCTCTACCCAGAGTTTCCCAATCAGCATGTCAAGAGTGGGCTATGGGTATAGAAAGACTGATTTCTTTTGCACAGCCAGACAGAACCTGGAATGGGAGGAGTCATAGCCAGTTGCTGCTGATCCAAAAATAGCCCTATCCCACTTAGAATAGTGTGCTGAGTAAGTACACATTTCTTTGTGTGTGTGTGTGCGTGTGTGTGTGTGTGTGCAGAATCTCTTTGGGCAAGCTTGGCAGAGAGATTCTCTCGTCATCAATTTCCTTTTGTTGTCCTCTTTTCTGATTTCAGTGGCCATCATGTAGCCAATGGTAGTTTTAAAACATGAATCTAAAGTTCTTTGATATTCTTGCCATCAGGAAGTGGGGTGCGTGCCACCTTTTCCTGCGTCTTGGTGGACTTAAAACTGTGTTGACTGACTGATGATGGTGGAGCTGATGCCATGGGACTTCTGAGGCTCAGTCAGGAAAGGCTGTGCAGCCCCCACTAGTTCCTTCCAGGCACTTTCTTATGGCCCTGGAGCCATCACGTAAAAACCCCGCTGCCCTAAAAACGCCATGCTGTGAGGAGGTCCAGGCAACAGAGTGAGCCCAAGTATATGTGCTGTGGTCAGCTAGAGGCAATTGAGACCGAGTCAGCAGCCAGCACCAACTGCCAGGCGTGTGCATGAAGATGGGCGCACATGAGTCACACCGAGTGAAACCCCGGACACCGTGTGGCAGAAACAAACCATTCCTGACCTAGACCTTTGTAACCTCCGAAGAATAGCACGTAAGGCATCACCCTGCTCCACTGCAGAAGGTCAGGGCTGATTCCAGCTCTGCTGATGGCAGCTCCAACTTACATGTCTTCTTACTTTTCCCTCACGTCCAGTGTTCCTTTGTTGTAGAAGTTACACTAATTTCAAGTGGTCAAACATTAACACTGAAGACTTGTGAATGACTATTTTTAATAAGCATTAGGTAATCGTTTCTCATCCTGTATCTCTGGATTATTTATCATTAAAATCCATTTTTCAGATGGAGAAATAACAGGGCAAATAACTGATACAGATAGAGTAGCAAGAATCCAGTTGCTTATACCCAGCATGCTGCTCCATGCCCAGAGACCGCTTAGTGACTACAGTGTCACTCAGCAAATACGGGACAAAGAGGATGGGTCCAACACCTGACCTCCATTCCTTGTCATTCCTTTTAATACTTCCTTGTTCAGTACTCTTCCCAGAGGAAACAATCTCTTTACTAAAAATATAATCCCATACATCTAAGATGGCAGAGGAATAGGAGGAAGCTACACTAACCTCCTCCAAGGACCAATCTAGAATTACATCCAAATTATAGAGAAATCATCCTGAATAACCAATTGAACACTAGCTGGAGAGAAGCCTTATAACCACATACAGACAGAAGAAAATATTTCAGCACAATGTAACTGGTATGGAGTACAGAGGAGACTTAAGAGGTATGGTTCAGCTCCTATGGGTGGCAGCTAAAGTGACAGACAGATATTTCAGTGGCCAGGGGTCCCCCTGAGAAGTGTGAGGTCTAAACCCCAAGCTGGGCTACCCAGCCTACAACACCAGAGCCAGAAAGGAACCCAGATAACATCCACCTGTGAAAAGCAGTGGGGTTTCTGTTGGCCAGAGAGAGACAGCTGAAGACTCAGAGAGCCTCTTAAAGGGCCAATGCACAAAAAGTTTGTTTGCAGCCACTTACCCTGGGCTCCAGCAGAGGGAGGGCGGAGTGGAATTAGAGATGCTGGACGACAGTCTGGGTTTGGTGGCTCTGAGGAGAAAACTAGAGGAAAAGCCACCAGGATCCCTGTGCTGAGCCATTCCCTGTACTGCAGAAGCCATCCTTCCTCCGCAGGGAACTCCTCTCCAAGTGGCAACAGGCCTGAGGAGATGCAAGAGCCCTGCCCACAGGATTTACTCTTCCCCACCCTGTGGAGCTTAAGCCCAGCTGATTATCATAGCTTGATTAGATTAACAGCCAATTAATATAATAGTTGATTAGTTCAATCAATGATTAGTTTAACAGCTAAGAAGGAAAATAACAAAGAAGCAGCAAAGATGGGAGACACAGAAACAGACCCCAAATGAAAGAACAAGAGAATTTTCCAGAAGAACTAGATGAAATGAAAGCAAGCAATTTATCAGATAGAGAGTTTAGAGTAATGATTATAAGGGTACCCAACAGCATGATAAAAACACAGACTGTAAAAAAGGCCCAGTCAGAAATAAAGAATGCAATTTCTGAAATAAATAATATACTGCAAGGAATAAACAGAAAGTTTGATGAAACAGAGGATCAAATCAGTGATTTGAAAGACAAGGTAGAAAAAACCACCCAGGCCAAGCAGACAAAAGAACAAAGAATTAAAAAAAAAAAAAGGAGATATTAAGAAACATTTTGGACAACATGAAGCATAACACCATCTGCATCATGGGAATACCAGAAGGAGATGAGAGCAAGGAAGGGATTGAGAGCCTATATGAAGAAATAATGATCGAAGAATTCCCTAATCTGGTAAAAGAAAAAGACACACAGATCCAGGAAGCTCAGAGACTCCCAAACAAGTTGGACCCAAAGAGGCCTACACCAAGACACATCAAAATTAAAATGACAAGCCTTAAGGAAAAGGAGAAAATCCTAAAGCTAAAAGAGAAGAGCAGGTAGTTACCTACAAGGGAGCACCAATTAGACTGCCATGTGATTACTCATCAGAAACATTTCGGGTCATAAGGGAGTGGTGTAAAATATTCAAAGTGATGAAAAACAAGGACCTGCAACCAAGGCTACTTTAACCAGCATGGCTAGTCATTTAAAATTGAAGAAGAAATAAGAAGTTTCCCAGGCAAGAAAAACCTAAAGGAGTTTGTTAACACCAAACCAGCACAGCAACAAATGTTAAAGGGCTTGCTTTAAGAAGAAGAAAAATGAGAAAGGAAAAAAACAACAGTCTAACAATAAAATGGTAGTACATAAATGTCTATCAATAATCACCTAAAATGTAAATGGCTTAAATGCTCTAACCAAAATGTATAGGGTACCTGAATGGATAAGAACACAAGACCCATATCTGCCTCCAAGAGACCCATCTCAGATCAAAAGACACACATAGAAAAAAGTAAAGGGATGGAAAAAGATATTTCATGCAAATGGTACATCAAACAAATAGGTACATCTTAATAGCAATGGGGATATAAAGTACAGTATAGGTAATGGAGTAGCCAAAGAACCTACAGCAAAGATGGGAGCATGACCCATGGACATGAACAATGGTGTGGAGATTGCCCGAGGGAGTGGGGGGTGCTGGGTGGAGGGGGACAAAGGAGGAAAAATTGGGACAACTGTAATAACATAATCAATAAAATATAATTTTAAAAAATTGTTTATATTTTCAGGACTTCAGGTCGGGATGGAGGCTCACCTCCTTGTACAACCAGAGCAAAAACTACAACTAGACTACAAAACAAATATCACCCAATTGTCAGAATACCAAGCTATATGGAAGTCCAACAACAAAGGAATTAAAAAAACCACATTCATCCAGATGGGTAGGAGGGGTGGAGACACAGAGACAGGCAGAGTAACACAGAGACATGGAACAGAGGGTCCCACATCCACATGTGGTGGATAAAAATCAGGGGGGATACCTTGGGAGCGAGGGATCCCGGCACCACATCAGAGCACTCAGCCCAGGGTTACAGTGCCAGGAAGATAAGCCCCTATAATTTCTGGCTATAAAAACCAGTGGGGGTTGAGGGGGCCAAAGAAACTGAGGGATTCTCTTGAGTCTCTTCTTAAGGGCCCCACAACAGACTTAGGACTTATGCAAACTCTCTCCTTCTGGGATTCACACCAGGGCAGCAGCTGGAAGGGCACAGGTGGCATATGGAGAGAAATTGAAGTGTCTGGCAACAGAACAAGTGCCAGGGGACAGCTTCCTCCCAGACAACACTCCAAAGGCCAGGCAGCAGCATTGTCCCCTTTCTGAGCCCTCCCCCACACAGGACCACAAAGCAGTGACACCATATCAAAGACTCCATCAACCTGGTTCACATGGGTTGCCTTGCTCTGGCAATTACCTAAGGCTCCGCACCATCTAACTTACCAGTGTGCTTTTCTACAACAGGCCATGGTCCTAAGACAGGGAGTCAAAGCAGCTCTGCCTAATACATAGAAACAAGTACAGGGAGGCTGCCAAAAGAGACAAATAAACATGGCCTAAATGAAACAATAGAACAAAACTCCAGAAAAAGAAACAAACAAAATGGAGATAAGCAATCTATCAGATGCAGAATTCAAAACACTAGTTAGTAAGATGCTCAAGGGACTTACTGGGTACTTCAGCAGCAATAAAAAGATACAGGCAGAAATGAAGGTTATACTAAGTGAAATAAAGAAAAATTTACAGGGAACCAACAGTGGAATGGATGAAGCTGAGAATCAAATCAATGATTTGGAACATAAGGGGAAAAAAAAACATTCAATCTGAACAGCAAGAAAAAAGAATCCAAAAAAAATGAGAATAAGGTAAGGAGCCTCTGAGACAACTTCAAAAGGACCAACATTAGAATCATAGGGGTGCTGGAAGGAGAAGAGAAAGAGCAAGAAACTGAAAATTTATTTGAAAAAAGTGATGGAAGAAAACTTCCCTGATTGGTGAAGAAAATAGACATACAACTCCAGGAAGCACAGAGAGTCCCAAAGATGGACACAAAGCATACCACACCAGGACACATTGTGATTGAAATGCCAAAGGTTAAAGATAAAGAGAGGATCTTAAAAGTAGCAAGAAAAAAGAAGATGGATACCTGCCAAGGAGTTCCCATAAGACTATCAGCTGATTTCTCAAAAGATACTTTGCTCGTTTGTTTTATTGATTAGGTTCCACTTATAGGTGAGCAAAGTATCTTTTGAGAAATCAGCTGATAGTTTTATGGGAACTCCTTTGTAGGTAACTATCTTCTTTTCTCTTGCTGCTTTTAAGATTCTCTCTGAACCTAATCAACAAAACAAACAAGCAAGCAAAATATAACAAGAGACATTGAAATTAAGAACAAACTGACAATAACCAGAGGGGAGGTGGGATGGGGATAATGGGTGGGGAAAAGGGAAGGGTTGTCAAGGAACATGGATAAAGGACACATGGACAAAACCAAAGGGGGGTAGGATCGAGGGCTGAAAGTGGGGACGGCTTGTGGGGAGGATGGTGGGGGTAAAATGGAGACAACTGTACATATTTGGAATGTTATCAGCTGGGAGGGAGAGGGGGAGAATGGGGGGAAAGTGCAGGAATTAAGAAGTACAAATTGGTGGGTACAGAATAGACAGGGGGAGGTTAAGAACAGTACAGGAAAGGGAGAAGCCAAAGAACTTACATGCATGACCCATGGACATGAACTAAGGGAGGGGATTGCTGGAGGGAATTGGGGGTGCTAGGTAGAGGTGGGCAAAGGGGGGGAAACTTGAACAACCGTAATAGCATAATCAATAAAATATATTTAAAAAACTTGTTTACATTTTCCGGTAACATGATCATTTGACTAAAAGAATTTTGGGGATATTGTTCTTTCAAATGACATTTAAAACTCTAGGTTTCAGAGTTTCCAACAAATTGCACTTTACTGGAGGATAATTGTATAGATATTTTTATTACTTGTAGGGCTTTCCAAATACTTAGATCATTTATATTTCCAATTATGAATCCTACCCAGGTGGTGAGATATGGAAATACTGCAAATACATTGAAAGTCAGGATTTACTCATCTGTGTACTTGTGAGATAGCCCAGCGTTAAATATACTTACGCCCACATTAGCTAACCTTATGTAATTATCATGCTTCAGTTCTTTACAATGGAACACTTTGTGACTCTTTTTCTGTCAATAATGTGAACTTAATATTATGGAAATTTCATGTTTATGTGTTTCTCCTTTAGTGTGTAATGCTGTTATGATTCAACCACCCTCTAAATACCCAAAAAAGAATATGTAAGTCATATAAAAAATAACATTCTGGAAAAGTGATTATAAAATAAAAATGTAAAAACAAGTAACTATGGTATAATCTCAAAAATGTGAAGAGGTAACAAAGATGCACAGATATAAGGTGATAAACCAAAATGTTGGCAGCGAATTAACTTCCCCTCTACTGTGTTTTTTAAATCTTCTATACTAATTATGTATTTTACATCAATGACAAAAATAATTTGTTCTATAGATTAAAATGCAACTAAAACCCAAACAATATGAAAATCTGACTTTCTCAACTAAATTGAAAGCTTATCCATTCTCTAACCTAAATGGATAAAATTCATTACTACATAGGATATGGTTTGATATATACAAATAAATTCACAGACCTTACTGGATGCTTCCACAGAGAAAGGCTGTAAATATTTTTTTATCTGTATGTCCCCCAGGCAGTCCATAAGTAACTGAACAATCTCATCGAGTTTGCAATGAACATGAATGTGGAATGTGCTTTCATGCTAATGTTAGCACCTGGCACTAAGAAATGTACTCACCATGTGCTTTCCATTTCCTTCCTAACTTCCCGTACATCTATTCAAATTATGAAGACAGTTTCTGGATCTTACTCATCAGGAATCCAGCTGGAGATCATTTTCAAACTAATACGTAACTGACATGAATATTAAATTTATAAATTCTTAAAAAAGAGAAATATTATGACAGCTTGTATAGGACTTTGCCTATCAAAGCTTACAGGTAATGTGGTTTCCCTAATTGCTGTTTCCTGTTCACCTCTGCCAGCTGAAATTGGTGTTTTAGCCATAGCAATGGTTTACTATAAAGAAAGCCTGTCAACATTAAATAGATTTTCCATTGTCACTAAACTGAACAAAGACAGAAGACCTGTGAGATAAACTAAAACTGACTTGCTCTTGACCTGCCTAAAACCAACTAGTTCTTGAACTATGTCATTGTTTTTAGGAGATTTAAAAACTTTATTTACTGAAATGTATGCTAATCTACAAATACTGCCCTTTCATGAGGTAATGGCCAATTTAAAAATGAACACCTATTTGGTCAAGTAAATAGTACACTTCACAGAAATAAATATGATATGCACACCTTGAAAATTCTGTGCCAACAGAAAATGAGCAAGAAAAAATAATGTGCAATAGCTATTACTTTATAGACAAATATTGGCACAAAATTACCATATTTTGGTATTGTGCCATATTGTGGTATTTTGGCATTTACCATATTTGCTGTGTATAATGTGCATCATGGCTTTACGTGCATTATATATGGGGTTATTATACCCATGGTATGTAATCACTGTACCCACGTATAATGTGCATCCTTATTTTTCCTTCAAAATTTAGGCAAAAAAGTATGCATTATAGTCAGCAAAATATGGTAATCAACACTGAAAATATGAACTAAGCAACAAATTATGTACAGCTTTTTACAAAGACTGCAAATTGGGTATCCACTGACTTCCAGTGTAAGAACAAATGAAATTCCGAAATACCTAGTTTGATCCTTTGTTTCTTTCCCTAATAGTTTCCTTATATCTAAACTCCTACAGTCAATCAATATACACCCTTATTTATTCTCTCTCCGCACTACGTCCATTGTTTCTGGGCATGGGTAACAATATCCACTCCCCTTACTAGGGTGATAACAGTAGCAAAACCCATGAAGACAAAGCGCATGGAGACAACACTCATGGTGGAAATGTCATTGTCTCTTCGGTTCGCTCATTCTCCCTTTACTGTGTTTATCACCTTCGGCGGGCGCCCTGAGACGGCCCCCACTGACCCGCATCTGCTCCGATCCCGCCCTCGCGCAATCGTCTCCGCCGGGTAGGGACTGAGCGTGGTGACTGGGCTTTGCATCCGCAGTGTGCTGAGCCGACTGGAGCGGCCCTCCCGGAAGCTGCTCCCTGCGGTGGCCCACGTGCGGAGGAATTGAACGACACCTCCCACCAACAGCGGGTGAGGAACCAAGGGCAGAGGGCAACAACCTGCTGGCAAGGGTACACACCTGAACACCTGAAGCAGATGCCTCCCTGGCTGGACCGTCCTACGAGACCCCCACCCCTGCCCAATACTTGGCAGCTTTGCGAGAACTAAGTAGCAGGGGACCCGGTTTGACCATGCCTTCGCTCCTAACACGGAAACGGGCTGACAGTGACTAGAGGGGAGGTGTGTGGGGGGGGGCGGATGATGGGGGGAAAGGGTGAAGGGTGTACAGGAACAATTATAAAGGACACATGGACAATAACAAGGGGGAGGGGACACGGGAAGGAGGTGGGGCGAGCTGGGGTGGTGAGGAGGGGTGGGGGGAAAGGCAGAAAACTACTTGAACAACAATTTAAAAAATGTTAAAAAATTTCCAATTGTTTATTGCTAGCATACAACAATACAATTGATTTTTGGATATTAACTTTGTATACTTCATTCAACCTTGCTAAATTTACACATTAATTCTAGTTACTTGTGCAGATTCTTTGTTATTTTCAACATACATACTTGTGTCATGTGCAAATAAAGTCCAGTTTTCTTCTTCTTCTTCTTCAAAAAAAGAAACTGAAATAACGAACGTGTTGTTTAAAATAAAACTAAGTTTGCGGTTAGGTTATGCAGAATAATGAATACAATGTTTCTGGTTGTTGTTTTCCAATTGGAACTTCTTTGCCCTTTCACCTTTCTCCCATTCATCCCAGAAACAGTGTTTCAAGTTCTTAATTTTATTTATGCTTCTAATTCTCAAATTTATATTTGGTGACTTTGAAAATTTGCAGGTATATTTTTTAGCTTCCAATACTATAATGAAATTTTCAGTGTGCTATCTCCTTGAAAAAAGAAAACATTGAAGTCTGTCTCACAATCCAGACATTCCATGCCCCTCTGGGTGTTTCTATTGTCTCTCATTTCTGCTGGTTTTCATTCTGGCTTTCTCCTCCTGTGCTCAGTTTTTATATGGGGATATTGTATCAGAAAAATTGTTTGGCCCTGGCTGGTGTGGCTCAGTGGATTGAGCACTGGCCTGTGAACTGAAAGGTTGCCGGTTCAATTCCCAGTCAGGGCACGTGTCTGGGTTCCAGGATAGTCCCTGGTTGGGGGCGTGCGACAAGCAGCCAATTGATATTTCTCTCTCACATCAGTGTTTCTCTCCCTCTTTCTCCCTCTTCCCCTCTCTGAAAATAAATAAAATCTTAAAAAAAAAAAAAAGGAAAACTGTATAAATAATTGAGGTCTCGAAAAATACTCTTTCTCCAGATTTGCATCCTTCAGGTTCCTAGTGCATCAGTTAATCCATGTTTACCGTTTCAGAATGTTATCGAGGCGACTCCATTCTAAGCTCCCTTGGGAGTGAGTGGTTCACTTCTGGTCACCCTTACCCCGAGGACGTGGTCCTTCCCCTCAGGGTCTCAAACTAAGTGATTCTGCCAGGGCCCCGGCCTGGGGGCATCTAACTTCTGTCCTACTCTCACAAAGCTGTTAAATGCCACGCCTCCTGTCAGATCCTCTACTTAGTGAACAAATCCCCCCTTCAGAGCAAAAGCGGGCCCAATAAAGGCTCTCCTTTCTGGGTTCGTATTTTCTTCCAGATATCAGTCTGCCAATCAGTCTACCTTATGTTAGCTCTCTACTGCCTTCAAGTTCCTGTTTCCAAATAATCTAGTTAGCCACTTAGGGAAGCAAAAATCAAAAGGTGTTTTTGTTTTTAACAGGTTACCTTGCAGCTCCTGGCCAGTCTACTTTTGAACCGCCATTTGGGCCCTTCTCTAGTCTGACCGGGGCTCAACCCTGTAAGGGCGTCTTAACGCTTCTTCCACAGCTGGTGGGAACTGTGGTGCTGGAGACCACCTCACTGAAGGGTCGAAAGGGAAACTAAATACCTAGCACAGCATCCAAATAGCCTCTGGTTGCCAATTTTGGTTCTACAGAAATGGACAGAATTTCTCCCTACCTCATGATCAAACTCCCAAAACAAAAGTCAGGGTTCACTCTGCCCTTCAGGCCGCACGAGAGGACAAGGAGCCCGTGTGTCTTGCCAGGTAACTTCACACATCATCCTCTCACTTGAAAAGCACGTCTCACTTCATTTAATTAGCTCAGGTGAAATTGAATTCTTCTTAACTTCTCATTACTATGGTGCTCGACATTGGAAAATTGAGATTTCTAAAGCCTAAAAAGTAATTGTAAAGATTGGGTTTTATCTGCAGTAAAACCAGCTCTCAATAGCTAGCTGGATCTCAGGGGTCATAAACTCAATGCCTCAGAAGCAAAACATTCATCAGAAATTGGTGGGGTGTGCCCGCTGGTGTTCGCCAAAGAGAACTAAGAAGTGGGAGGACTGTAACAAGCTGCAGGGAGTATGTTCCCTCTAAAGCAGCGGTCCCCAACCTTTCTGGCACTAGGCACTGGTTTCGAAGAAGACAAGTTTTCCAGACTGGGGTCGGGGGCGGGGGTTGGAGGGGAAGGTTTCAGGATGATTCCAGAGCACTATCTCCAAGCTCACCTCCTGCTGTGTGGTCCAGTTCCTAACAGGCCCAGACCACTGCAGGCCCACCACCCAGAGGTTGGGGACCCCTGCAAAGGGATCCAATACTATTTCTGGCTCCTGTCTATTCTTAACATGCAAGAATGTAAAGCTGGAGTCACCAGGTCTTACAATTTTTCAAAAGAATCTGAAATGTGGATGTTTTATAACCCCTCTCTTTCAATGTCGACAACTAAAACAAAAGCCCACGGTGTGTGAGGTCAAGAGGAAAGGCAGGGACAGGCTTGAAGAGGCTTGACCGCTTGCCCGAACTGCCACCAGCTGCAAGCCCGGCCAGCTCATTCCGGAGCGCAGCTCACGCGGGAGGGAGACCTGAGACTTCAGGAGACCCTAACCCAGTGCTTGCAGCATGCTTTTACTTTACAAATAAAAGTCAACTTTTACCTGGGCTGAAGACCCGAAGAAATGCTTTCCAAGTAGCTAACATCATGCAAGCCTTCACTTTCTTAAGATCAGGACGGTTTTTAGTCATTCAAACCTAGATTTAAAATGGTAATTAAAAGGTACAACTTGCTCATTTGTAAAGAAAGCTCTTTGAGATACACATTGCTACATTACGTATCTCTATAATGTGAATAAGGTGATAAGGCCACAGGAAAATGAGTGTGGTGATTCCTGTGTTATATATGCATAGCACAGCTGAAAGCTGCTAAATTTTTAAATCTTATTTTAATATAATTTGCATAAAATATTATGAGGATGCATGTCAGAATTAAAATAGTAAAGCATCGAATTTATAATCATTACACACTGATTAATAAAAGGATGATTACTTTTTTCCATCTTCAGTTTCTCTAAAGTGGCTGATATCTGAGTTTTTGCCGTTAAATCTATGAATCACCAAATAAGCACTGAGGTAAAACTTCATTTCTTTTGTCCAAAAACTAAAAAGGTTAAAAAAAAAATGAGGTCCTGTTTCCATTTATTAACTTAGATTTCCCATCAATTCATTTCTAAAGAACGTTACACTTGCATTTTAAACCAAGTGGCAATTCCTTTACATGATTCAAAAAACAAAAGGTCAAAAACACAACCTACACGTTAAACCTCAGGCTAATGTACAAACTTATAAAACACGAATCCATTGCTGAATTCCCATGATTAACTCTAGCCTATTAGGATGGATTCTTTTTATTACAGTTGGATTTAGTGTATTAGCTTTTTATTTAGGATTTCTGCATGTATAGTAAAATGTGCCTATGTTTTTTAGTGATTTAAAAAAAAATGGAACAAGCTTATCAAATGATTTGAGTAGCATTCCAAACTTCAGGTTTGTTTCATGGAAATTCTGAACACTGCGTGGATACGCTGTGCTCTGAACCCTTGTGGGAAGATGTCTTAGAAATATTTTCATTTTCTCTATGGTCCATTTTAGTTTCCCATCTTTACTTGACAAGTTAAATATAATCATCTTAGGGATAGCAATGGCACTGGGACTGAATCCTAAATATTCCAATTACATAGCATTTTAAAAGCACTTTCACATGTACTAACTCATGTAATCCTTACAACTTTATGAGGTTATTTTGTTTTATGAAAACTCCAATTGCTCCGAGTTTGGGAAGGTAAAAAGTGAAAGCCAAGGTTAGGAGATGGCTTTTTACTTGGACTGTGCTAAGGGCGCGCTCCAGACGTCATCTTCTGTTAAGGACAAGCGGAATGCACAGACAGGCTGGAGCACAGGACCAGAGAATAGCGTCCCGAGCTCTGGAAACGGCTTAAGTAAGAGAATGAAGTGACAGGACAGGGTGCCCTGGGTAGGAGGCAGTGGGGCGAAGATGGATCACAGCACACCACCTTGCAAAGTCAAGACTTTCAAATACCGTTCCTTCAGTTTAGCTACCACTTCTGACGGATCGTCCCTAGGCTTCCATCAGTGGAAGTGTGACCTCTGTCCTGAAAGAGAGCAAGGGAAGGAGTAAGGAACAGACGGGGGAAGGAAAAACAGCCATTATTTGTCATATGACTACTGTATGTCATGGCTTATTTTAAATGTTTACAACAGGAGGTAGTATAAAATAAGAAGTGCATGATTATACAAAGGTAATTCTTTTGGCTCACTAAAAATGTTTTGAATTAATCTTAATTCTCAGCAAGATGAACGACTTTACCAACTAACAACCGATGTGGAAAGACAGCAAACCCAGTTCCCTGATCTCTGGAACAGAGCAAATACCACCACCTGAAATAGGTTAGCACTGCTTCTACGTGCTAAGAACCTGAGCTGTGTATAACTCACCAATTCTATTATTAATCAATCGTGTTAATTTTAGAAGTCACAATTCCTCTGGGACTGAATGTCCTGTATTTGCAAAATACTGTTTATTTTTTAAGGAGTTTAAATAGGGCTCTGAAAATTCTATTGTCAGGTTAACAAAGACATTTTAAAAAGGAAAAATATTAACAAAACATATATATAGTCATAAGCCACTTGAATTATTATCTTTGCATGACTTTTAAAATCAGCTGCAATACCAGGTGTTTCTGAACAAAGCTAAATCAGTCTCATTAGTTAGTCATATACAAATAAAACTGCTTTAAAATCAACACACTATAACTAAAATGAAATTTTCAGCATATATTTTGAATGAACGGTCCAATCACAGGTGAACATAGACGCATTTTTATCGTGCTTCAGTAAAGGTTACGCGTTCCGAAGCCCCGAGTCACAGGTTTCTTCTCACTGTTCCAGCTGCGGCGACCCGCCCTCTCTCGGTCTGTTCAGGAGAAAGTGAACTATCTGAAGCAGAACATCATCGTTAAAACCTTTCACATCCTCCTCTTCAATGGTGTCATAGAGGGGCGTACTTTGTGTCCCCCAGCAAATATTTTTACGAGTGTTATCTCGGTCGGCTTGGACGGTCAGCGCCAAAGTATTTAACTGGTAGCAGAAAAAGGAGAAGTACTTTCCATCTGTGATCACACCCTGAGACACAAAAGGCCGGGTAACATCTGCTTCGCTCCAGAATCCTACAGAAGAAAGTGACACTGAAATTTACACTGGAATATATTTTACCGAAACAAAACGTACACGTTAGAGGGCAGTGAGTGCTGATAAAACCCAGATATTTCACCCTCCAGCTGCCTAAAGATCGCAAAGTTTTCCCTATCCACTCTAACCCTACATTCCATTTCTGTATCAAAACTTACTTCCTCCCCTCCAGTATCCCCAGCTCACAACCCATCTTTCCAATAACGTCTGCCCTGAATTAACTTTGTGTAAGAGCAGCAAGCAGTACCGGGCAGATTCCCCACATCTGGTGTTAACTACCTCATTACTCCCTGGCTTCAAATACACCCAGTTCCCCACACCAGGACCACCTGCCAGGCAATAACCGTGACGGCCGCTTAATTCACCAATCCACAAAAAAACCAAAAAACCCTTCAGAAAAAACACCTTTCTAAGGACTACAACCACGTCCTTAGACAATTTCTGTGTCTTCCTTTTTTTGAAACCGATATTTCAAAATCGGTTTTATGAGTTGCTGTCATTTCACTTGGAGAGTCTTGCGTGGTAAGGCTTCCGGCTGCCTTAACCCGACCGTTCAGGTTTCCCAGCTGCTCGTAGCCAATGGACTGGCTTTCCTCTTGCACTTGAAACCCTCCCGCCGGGCGAGGCAGTCACTTTATTTCCCCACACTTATTTTATATCACCCTTAGTGGGGACAGCCGATAGATAATATTCTTAAAATACGGAGTATTATGGAATACCACAAAAGTACTCTAACTGTCATGAATACACAGTGCCATTTTAAGATCTTTAAGAAAGATTTCTGACCTGTTCCTATTATAGAATGTAAATCAACAATTGTGAGTCTAGAGTTAAAGCATATCCATAAGGGAAAAAGGTGAGCTTGACAATAAATCAATCTGTATTAAAATTCCTCCTGGGTCCTTATACAGGATCAAACTAGTGACATACTACATTACTTCGGCCTCACAGTGGGCACTAAGAGCCCTGAGACACGGTGTCTGGCTTCCTTCCTCCCTCTGTGAGCCTTCCAGGTCCTTCAAGACTGTAACTCTGTCCCGGACTCAGAGGCTGGCTTGCCATTCCTTGTTTCTGGAGTGTCTTCCCCCAAGTTTACACTTAGGTGGCAGCCCATCACCATTCAGGAGTCCATTCAAATGTAACTTTTCCAGAGACCTTTTCTGAACTATGGTCACACAAATTCTGCCCTGTTGGGAACCAACCTGCCTGGTTTCAGAAGCTGTAATCCCCCATGGCTAACGCTGAGTAAAGAAAACTTAGGACCATAAGCCATTAAGGAGACAAGGTTTATCTGACTTGTAGGGGTGCCGCCTCTGCCCCCTTTCACCTCACCCTGCTTGGCCCTGAGCAGATGACTGGTTAGCCAATGACAGGTAAGATTCCTCAAGGGAGGGATGACCTAAGACAGACACAGTTGCAAAGGGGCCCTCAGGGAAGGACTTGGGGGGCTACAGGAAAAGGGGGTGATGGACCCTCGCCCCTTGGCTTTGATTTGGCCTGAGTCCTCATTCTGTCTGCAAGAAATCTCCTAATCTCTTGGCTGCCTTACTTCCCCTGCCTGTCTTAAGCCTGAAACAATGCTGGAGGTGGGTGCAGCCTTGTGCTGGAAAGGGCAGGTTCCCTGGGGATATCAGGCCTAAGAAAAAATGCATGAAATCCTGTGAAATCTGCTTTGCTAATACTCTCAATTTAAATGATAAGGATCCAAGCTTGAAATGAGTTTGTTCCCCAAAGTTTTATGGCCCTTTAGCTGTCTGACCCTGACTCAAAATAAGCCCTCATAGTTCTTTGAATATTATCTATTGTTTGATCATTACTGCCTGACAATGATTGATTGATGAGCTTTATGTATATGCCCTATATTCCTGTGCAAATGAACCCAATAAAAGTCCACTGAGGAACAGGCTACTGGCCCTTCTCCTTTGAGAGATGGGCCACCTTTCCTCCCCAGGCAGATCATGTCTTGGGGTGGGGGGGTGCTCTGCAGGCGGAGTCCCCCTCCACTGCCCCCCATCTCATCTCCACCTGTATCCCATAAATCATTCGACCCCTTTTCTAGTAATTTTCTTCATGGTATCACTACTACCTACAAACATTACCTGCTTATTATCCCCTACTCTTCTCACTAGAATATAAGCTCCAGAAGAGTGGGATCTGCTTATTTTACTCAACACTTCATCTCCAAGGCCAACAGAGCTTGGTACCTAACAAGCACCCACTGTTTGCTGAATGAATAAATAATCTCCTAACCCACATCCTAGGAACAGCTGTCAAAGAAATTATAAAGAGCTGTGATTTAATTTACTTTTAACCCACCAAAGCATTTCCTTTTCTAGCTTCAGAAAGCTGCTATCGTCTACAGAGCTGACTTAGTTGGCTACAGTCTTTGAAATGCTTGAAAATACTATCAGAAAAAAGTACATTCCCACAAAAGCGGTCAACATAAAAGATCAAAGGACTACCTAAAGGCTACTTACCAACTGCCACTGTAAAATACTTATTCGTGGACTTTAAAACAACCATATTTTGTGGTAATGCAAGCTTTCAAAACATTAAGATCCAATCCACATTTTAACCAAGGAAATGATACTAAATTTTTTAAATGCCTGATATCATCCAAGAATAACGTCACAGCTTTACCTTGATACATGGCCTGTGCTCCAGTCCAAGCGAAAAGGCTTGCAATGGCATTAGCTCTAAACACAACTTCTATCTGATCAGCACAGTTCCGCTTCAAGAGCCTTTCCCGTTTCAATTTTTCGGGTAACAGGTGAAACTGGGTGTGACCGTAACAGCACGGATCTGCTGTCTTTGATCCTGAAGAGCAAAAGGAAAACAGTCCACGTGAAATGACATGCAGCTCACCTGGGGCACCTGTCCTTCGAATGTGCTCCAAACCCACCTCTCCCCTCTGCGCCTCGGGGCACCAGCAGGCACAGCACACCGACGGGAAGGCTACTTTATTGACTGACTGTATTCATTAGAAAAAAGTTACACTTCACACGCAAGCAGTCTGTTAGCTGTCATCACGCCGCTCACTGCGACACAGAGTAAGTCAAAAGAATGTATGTAAGATGGATTTAAAATTCCTTATTATTTCAGTTTTTTCAAACCCATTAGTCATCATAAGGAGCTTGGTTATTCTTGTCATATTCTCCAAAGGATACAAACATTTCATGACTTTAAAAACTTACTTATTATTTTAATAATGACACATCTTCTCCCCAATTAAAAAAGATTAACGGGTTTTTCTACTGTATTTATTTATTTTTTTATCATCACCCAAAGACATGTCTATTGACTTTTAGAGAAAAGGGAAGGCAGGGAGAAAAATGGAAAGGAAACAACGGTAGGTTGCCTTTCATACGTACTCTGCCAGGGACTGAGCCTGCAACCCAGGTGCGTGTCCTGACCGGAACCAAACTCATGACCTTTATGGTTTGTGGGATGATGCCCACCCAACCGAGCCACTGACCAGGGCTATACTACATTTATGAATAAAGAAAATAAGGGTCAATATTTAAGAAAATGCTGACATGCTTGACTTTACTGGTAAAGTCAAAAGTCCCCCATAATTCACTCTCTAAGGCTGCAGTGGCTGAGAAGGGGCTGAGAGAATAGGTCTGAAGGACTACTCTGAGCTGCTTTGGAAGAATGCTCCACAAGTCGGCTAGAATTGACAGGGGAAAAAAGACCAGCAGAGGAACACACTGCGCGAGGGCAGACGCCAGGCCGTACTAATGTTTACTTTCCTGACGGTCACCACACCGTGCGAGACAAACGGGAGACTTTCCTAAAAAGCCAATCACTGCGTCTCAAGTCCAGTGCTGTGCTTTCTATTTTTGAACAAACTACAAATTATTGTACTTTTTCTACATAACACATCAACGAAGTTTAACGAGTATAACTATTTTTTAAAGTTAAATACTGCTAATTCATGCCCTGGCTGGTGTAGCTCAGTGGATTGAGCGCGGGCTGGGAACCAAAGGGTCCCGGTTCGATTCCCAGTCAGGGCACATGCCTAGGTTGCAGGCCAGGTCCCCGTGAGGGCCATGTGAGAGGCAATCATACATTGCTGTTTCTCTCCCTCTCTGTCTCCCTCCCTTCCCCTCTCTAAAGATAAATAAAAATAAAATCTTAAAACAAAACAAAACAAAACTGCTAATTCAGTAGAACCAAAACTTTAAATGGTGAGCTGAAAAAATATTTTCTTTCCAATTTTTAGGCACATTGCAACTATCTCAGACTATGAATTATATTGCTTATGGACTATGTAAACCTTTGGTCACAAGGAACTAATTATGCAAATGTGCACAAGGCACCTGAGACACATTTACGACACAATACATCAAAAGAGAAACTTACCAATAAATATGGTATTTTCATATTGTCGTTTGAATAATGGAAGTTTGTCTGGCTTACAATTCATAACAGGGATTTCTATAGGTACAGAATAATCCAGCGGCACAAACTTAAAAGAAAAAGCAGTAAATGAATTCATGGCAACACTAGTATATATTTTACTCACATTATTACTAGATTTAAAAATCTTAAATTGAGATGTCTTTGCAAAATGATAACACTACCATGTAATGATGGGCCCAATCCAGCCAGCAACCAGATTTTACAAATAAAGTTTTATGAGAACACGAACATACACATTCATTTACATGTGGTGCATGGCTATAAGAACTGAGATGCTTACAACTGACACAGCCCCCAAAGCCTAAAACACCTGCTATCTAAATTTTTACAGAAAAAAATGAGCCAATCTGACACGGACACACAGACAACCCTAAAACATACTTGTTTTTGCTAAAGGAACTGTAAATACATAAAACAACCAGCTTATAACTGCAATAAATGCCTTAATTTATGATTAGGTAGTGTAGATACTGTAAATTACAATAGTGATAAACTATTATCAGGTTTTTATATTTTTATATTAAAACATTTGCATGTTGTTGAAAATTAAAGCCTTAACATTAACTTAAAATGATTATTTGACCTCTGGGGAACACATATACCATAGCAGGTTAAAAAGCTGAAAAAGAATTTCAGACAAGATATACTTGAATGAAACTCAAAAGGCAAGGAACCCATCCAAAAATTTTTATTTTGTCAAGTCCTTTATGTAGCCTGTTTATGACATTTCCCCATCCGACAGCAAGAGGTACACATGCAATAAGTTCTTACCTCTGGGAGTTGTTTGGATATTCGAATCTGGTTGTGTGGTGTATCATTTATTTGGTATCGCAAAGTATCAACTCGACCCTTCCGATGACCGTGAAGAATAATTTCTTCACCACGCCACCAGTAAAAGTGAACCGGACGTTTACAATCTATCAAAAGATATTCAAAACATTACCACTTAGATCAACTTGGTTATTAGAATACTAAGCTCAGCTATATAGAACTCAAAGATGATTGTGCTAATTAAAATATATCAAAAGTATTCTCCAAAGTAAGACAGTCTGGGTTATGTGACAATTTAACTTACGTGATCATGACTTAAGTATTTATTGTCCACTCATGTCACCGCCACACTAAACAATGTAACCAAAGTCTTCTCTCAATGACAAGAACAGGAATATCACACACCAGAAATAAGAAGTTCAATAGGAGTCAGAACTGCCCTACGAATGACTAACTCCATCTTCACAGTAACTGTATAGTTAACGGCGGTATAGTTGTCACCGTCTCCATTCTTCAGAGGAGGAACCTGAGTCTTGAGAAAGTTATGTTTCCTAGGCCATCAGTCAAGAGGTCAAAGCCCAAGACGCTTCCCTCAAGACCACTTTCCGTAGAGAGGGAAGTACAGGCACACCACAAGACTCAGAGGAGCACATATTCCCGTGATAACAACATCGCTTTAATAGACACTTACATGGCTACTGGGTGGTAGACACAAATTGATCAACAGGTCAGAAACACTAACTTTTAAAGCTGTCCGTCCATTAATTATTCTTCATGTCTGCACTGAACTGAAGTTGCTGACTGTTTACTGGTAACCCTGAATGGCTGGCAGGAATCCTGACAGCCACGTGTACTAGCTATAAGCTCTTCTGAGTAAGTACATCTGTTTCTGTGCCTCAAGTTTTGTTTTTTTTCTTTTACAAAACAATACTACCTACTATAAACAGTTTTTGTGAGGATTAATTAGTTGGCACATATAAAATTTAGAACAGGGCCAAGCACGTAGTAGGCACTGAATAAACGTTAGGTATTTTAATCTCTGTCGCCTTTAATGTTCTACAACAACGTACTGTTCCCGTAATTCTCATCTTGAAAATGAAAAAGATTAGTCTAAAAGAGATTCATACATTGACATGTGGCCACGTAAATTTTGGTGGAAGAGCCAAAAGGCAGCCCAGGTCTCTCTCTCTCTTTAGAAGACCCACGTCTGAACCAATACGGCTCTTCATTCCGCGGGACCATCACCAGTATCAAGGGCTGGAGTCCCGCAGACCCGAATCTCCTAGCCCAGGGCTGGACAGTTAGGTGGCAGGACCCTGTCTCCGCACACCCTGCGAGCAGTCCAAGCACCGGGAAAAAAACTGACAACGAAATGAAAAGGGGGCACACCAGCGATGCAGGGGGTCCCTGCCAACCACACGTCCCCCGCCCTGTGCGCCAAGCCCGGAGCTCACCGAGGGCGGCGGCGGCCAGGACCGGGTTGTGCGCGCTGAGCAGACCCACGAGGGTGGCCACCAGCTGGTCCAGGAAGGGAGAGGCGAGGGCCTCCCGCGCCCGGTAGACGGGCGCGCGCCCCTTGCGCCGCAGGTAGAAGTGCTCCTGCAGGAGGCAGTCGCACGCGGCGGCGCGCAGAGTGGCCAGGTCCGGGACCGGCTCGGGTGCGGTGGACGGCGGCGGCAGGCCCGACAGGAACACCGTCTTGGTGAAGCCCTGATACCAGCGGTCGGCGTTCAGCGCGAAGGTCTGCGGGTAAACCACGTACTTCATGCGCTGCATCTTGGTGAGGATTCGTATCTTCTCGTCCGCGGACTGGGCGGCGTGCACCGTCGCCTGCCACCGCTCCACTCGCCGCTGTCGTGCCGCCTTGCTTTTGGCAGTCAGGGAGGCCACAATCGGCGGGTAGCGTGCGACAGGGGCCGCTGCGTCGTCTGCAACGGTGACATCTGGAGCCCCGACGGCGGCCGCCGGTTCGGCCGCGGCGTGCAATGACCGTCCTGGACCGCGGGGCACCAGCCGCCACCACCTGGACGCCGCCATCTTTGCCTGCGGTCCCGGGCCGGAGGTCGGTTTCCGCAATTCTTCCGGCCGGTCGGCCGGAAAGACCAATCGGAAAGCGGAATGTCGGCCAATCTTCGGAAGGCCGGCTCTCAGTGGGCTTGAGAAACATGCGTCATCCCTGTCTTAGCCAATCGAATCGCTTCTGTAACGTGGTCGCTTTTGGGGCGGAGCGTCTGGAGCTGAGAGTCAGAACTCCTGAGCCAATACGTTTTCCCCGGGTTGGCTCGGGGGAATGAAACTTTTAAACAAGAGGCTGTTGCCTCGGTTGTTTCTCGGACCCCGTTGGCTTCTCGGCAGAAGTCATTTGGGAACATTCCGCGCCAAAACTTTTAGCGCTTGGCTAACTTTCCTGGTTTCGTTGGTGTATGACTTCTTGTGTAAGGAATGGTCATTTCTTTTCCGTTTTAGTTCTTGGGGTGGAAAGTACTGTCCCGACCCCGGCTGGTGTGGCTCAGTGGATTGAACGCTGTCCTTGGAACCAAAGGGTCGCCTGTTGGTTCCCAGTTAGGGAGCATGCTTGGGTTGCAGCCAGGTCTCCAGTAGGGAGCGTGCAAAAGGCAACTGCACTTGGTGTTTCCCTCCCTCTCCTCCCTCCCTGAATCCTGTCTTTAGAAATAAAATCGTTAAAAAATAAATAAAGAAAAGTACTGTTCTAGCATGAATTTTGATGATATATGCTTATTTTTTAAATGATGCAGGCATCACTCATGACCACTGCTAATTTTGGGGAAAATAATTTCACATAGCTCTACTAATGATGCATAATTCGTTTAAATGATAGAATCTATAAAAAGAGGGATATAGTTAGATTTAACTGAAGAAAGGAAATAATGAAAGGTTGTGTTTAAATTTTGTTGCTAAAGTCCATTATTATTTCAACATGAATTAATTTCTATTAACCTGTGAGCAACCGTTGATCAATACCTGTGCAGTAATTCTTGAAAAGTGTATCTATTCATGAATATTATATTTATGTATATTTTAACAATTGGCATTTTGATGCCTTACTGGACGGTGTTATTTTTGGTTAAAAAGATTTAATCCAGAAGAAAAACACGGGGAAAAAAATCTACTCCCAACCTCTGGTTGCCAGGACCCACTGTGCTGATCACAACTCTACACTCTGAATGTGAAAACAAGAATTTCCTGTGACGCCATCAGCCAGCACTGGCCACCTGCAAGGGATGACCTCTGTTAGTGCTTCAGTGTGACACAAAACAAACCCTGAAATTTTCTCATTGCTTTTTCCTAAGACTGAAATTCTGTGAGAAGTTCCTTGCTTTTCTGTCTCTGGAAATTCCGATCAAAATGCAAATGTCCCTAGAATTGAAGTGCAAACATCTCTGAAATAGAAGTAGCTTTACCACCAATTATTGGAATTAGTAATGGCTGTTTGTTTGAAAGATAGTTACATAAATAACTGAAAATTATCTTAAATCATAAATAAAAATTATAGAAACTTCTGCCAGTTTTTTGATAGTGTACCAAGCTCTTCTCTATAAATGAATTTATAGGTGTTTTTTATTTTTATATAAACCACATCCATACTATATCATCCATGATTTCCATTTTTGCTTTATTTAATGTGGAGCGAAATCATGCATTTACAAAGCAACTGGAATATAGACTGTCCTGGCTTTCATGTTTCCTTTTCCTCCTTCCCCTGTGTTTAATATTTCAGATGCATCTGAATCAACAGTACTGTTTGGGGTAACTCACACTTGCCGGTCTCTTTATTTTTTACAGCTTAGTTTCCGTAATTTTAAAGCTTCATTTTCTCTCTTTTCATACTCATCCTTTATCATATTAAGCAATTTGAGTTAAGTTAAATACCTACAACAGTAAATAAAACCGGTATGAATAGATCTGGGAACAAATTGATAAGCACATGTGGACGCTGGAAACCAGTGCTCTGAGTTCTAAGTGATGCTGTATGCCTTACGGAGTAACAGTGTGAGTTAACCTTATGGTTAAGTGGAGGGAATTTTTGAAAGGTTCTTTAAATGCTTATCTATTAAGAGTAGAGATGAACCTTGTAAGATTTCAGGAGGTATGTCTTGCTGGTGTGGGGAAAGAGAGATTAATACTGTGAAGTATGTGGTTAAGAGCGGGAACTCTGGAGTCAGGTTGGTTATATTTCCAGAATCACCACTTTAATCAGTTACATGACTTTGACGAAGTTCCTTAAATCCTGCAAGCCTCACTCCCTTTATCTGTAATATGGAAATTATTATTATCTGTTCTGATTTCTGAAAGGGTCCGTAAGATAAAAATTAAAAAAGATGGACTTTAAACATTATGTCTGTTAATATTTTTATATGGAAGAGGAGGAGGCACATTACCACCACTGGAAACCACTTAGTTCCCATGATATAGAAATTTCATTTTCAAAATACCCACTGTTGGGAGAGTATGTAAAGTTTAATTTGTATCAACACCGATTCAACACTTGGCTTCTATCTTGAACTGTTAAGTGAATTATGAAAAATTCACCAATGGCCAGAATGTCACTATTTACTGTTTGTACTACTCCATTCATTTACGTTCTCATCAAAGATCTATGGAATGTTTACTGTATGTTCAATGTCAGGCAAAGAAATAAATGAATGTGACTTATCCATATCATTGAAGAACTCAAACCGCTATGAGACAAGTTCATGAAGAAATAATTGGAAACAACATAGTGGGTGTAACCTTGGGAATATATACGAAGTAGTGTGTAAAATAGTGTTTAAAATAGTGTCTTTAATTATATTTGAGATTAATTTTCTCATAGCTTCCCATCAATTCAATGTTGACTGCTTGTGGCAAATATTCTTGGACCCCAATGCTTGTGCCTCTTTAACTGGAAGAGCCTTAATTGTGTTCAGGGATTTACCCTTTGACACCATCTGCAAAGATGATACTTCCCTCAGTCCGTGGGGTTGGATCATGAGTAGCCTGAGCCAACTGTAGCAATTCTAGCCACTGATGACTCCGAAATGGGCCTATGACTCAATCCTGGTCAGTGAAGGTTGAAGGGGAGTTTTCCCTAGGCCTTCATGAAAAGTTGTTTTTTAGTTTTAAATAAAAGGAGACACTCTCTTCCCCAGAAGTTGTAGTTATTGTGTCTCCATATGATGCTTGAAATTGCTTTAGCCACTTACAACCATGAGTGGACACATCACAGAAACGCTGAGGGTGATGGAATGGAAAGATGGCCCTGGTCCCTTGATATTTTCATGTTGTTGAATTAAAAAACATGTAATAAAGGATTGATTGCCAGGCTTGGAGTGTTCAATCCCTGAGTATTCCGAAAAAAAGGACTGGCCCTGGGGGTACCTGGAATGTAAACTGTCAGCCTGTGGAATAGCCGGCTTGAGAAATGTGTTTTTGCCTAACCGGGGTGTTGGGCTGTGCAATATCGGCTTGACCTCTGGGGAGGCCAGAGACCAAGTAACTAAGGTCAGTTACGTGGGCACTCTGTGCCTCTGTGACTGACCTCCGATTACAACCCTGAACATTGAGGCTCGGAGAAGCCTCCCTGGTTGCAACACTTCATCACATACCGCTGGGGGAACTAAGAGTCATCGTGTGGCTGTGCTGGGGGGGATCAAAGGAAAGCTTGCTCCTGTTTTCTCCTGGACTCCGCTGTATGTACTCTTTCCTTTACAGACAGCAATCCCTATCCTTTTACTGTTAAAAAGAAACACATGAGTATAAACAGGTTTTTTCAGTTAATTGAGTCTTGGGATGCCCAAGACTACAACCCTGGAAACATTCACCTCCACATTACCTGTCTCAGTTAGGGGTGGGGTCAGGGAGACTTGGCAGACATTTCACACTGTCAATATGACTTTCCATCAGGGTAACTCTAGTGTCTCCTCGCATGCACTACACCTGACTTACATACCCTACTCTGTGGTTACTCCCATTGAAACGTAAAGTCAACGCTTGCCATTGACTTCACTCAATGTCATCTTATTCAAGTCGGATAACTACCTTCTTGAGATCTTTTTTAGATCCTGATTCTGTTCCCAGAATTTTTGCTATTATTCCTTCCCCACTGTTTGCCAAAGTGCATAAAATGTCACCATTCCTGATCACACCGTCACACATCTCCCATGATGTACATTCTATGGGAGTGGGGACCTTGTCTGTCTTGTCCAAAGCTTGCTCCCCGGCAGTAGAATTGATGACTGGATAAAGATGAGGTACACATATACAATGGAATGTTATTCAGCCATAAAAAAAGAATGAAATCTGACCATTCGTGACACGTGGAGGCACCCAGAGGGTATTATGCTAAGTGAAATAAGTCAGTCACAGAAAGACAAATACCATATGATTCCACTTAGGTGTGGAATCTGAAGAACAAACAAAACAGAACCGTTCTCATAGATAACAGAGGTTGCCAGACGGGAGGAGGGTTGGGAGACTGGGGTGAAAAGGGTGAAGGTCTTAAGAAGTACAAACTGGTAGTTACAAAACAGTCACGGGGATGTAAAGTACAGCATAGGGAATACAGTCAATACCATTGTAATAACTATGTGTGCTGCTAGGTGGATACCAGACTTACGGGGGATCACCTCATAAATTATGTAAATGTCTAGCCACTATGCTCTATACCTGAACATAATATAAATAGTATTGAATTCCAACTGTAGTTGAAAGATTTAAAGAATCTGAACAAGGTAAAAAAGAATACATATTTCTGTAGTAAATGAATGAGAAGAGACTTTTATCTCTAGGTGAATTCTTTTTGAACACATCCATAAACCCTAATAATAATAATATAATTAGCCTTCAACATTCGTGTGACATACAGGGTATCCACTGACTACGGTTGGCTAGAACACCTGCACATAGAAGGTATTTAAGACTTATTTTGGGTAGCGAGGTAAGGAAGACAGAAGTCATTGAAAGCATGAGAAACAGTCCGTGGAGGAAAGGTCTGGTCGGAGATCACAGTGGAATCTGCTCGCTTTTGCTGGCGAGGGTGGGGGTGGCCGTGTGACTGCCCCGCACCGCTGAGCAGAGCTGGGGAGAAGAGTTGGGGGGGCGCACACTGGGCCAGGAGTCAGCGAGTGTTTCCATCACCTCCGGCACAAAACTTAAGGGGTGCCAGAAGACTCAGTAATCAACAAACATCATACTTTAATGAAACATCTTAGAAGTCAATATCAATGCAAAGAAGTCCATGATGAACAAAGTACCAAGTTAGATAAAGACAAGGTCAGCAGAAGCACAGGCCTGCTCACAACCTACTCACAGTTGGGAAGTGAGCCCCCCACCCCCCACCGCCCACCTCCCGCCTCAGAGGCCATGCATGGGATTCTTCCTTAAATAGGACTGTAAGTTTCTCCCCGTCCCATTTTCTCTCTCTGCATCATCCGGGTCCTTTCTCCTCAACAAAGACTTCTTGGGGGGATGCTAATGAATTTGAATATATCTTTTGGACATAGGGCCAGATTTTGATATGGCTTAGTGTCCTGCCAAACTGATTATACTTCAAAACGTGGGGCTATATATTTTCTTATTTCTCTGTCCTTGAAGCATGACCATGTCTGTGATATGAATTATCTGAAATCCAAACACATATTTCAAATGTGCCTTCAACTTCCACAACACAGCATTCCTTAACTCATGCACACGGTGGTGATCTGTTATATTCAGAACATATGTCTGCATTTGAAATTTCAAATGTCGTTTGCAAGTGAAGTCCTCACCCCAGTTTTATGGAAACTTGTCTGAAATATGACATAGGAGAAAAACAACAATTTTCCTCTCATTATTCACTAGATTTCCTTAAAATTTACATCAACGTAAAATTAGCCTAAAAATAAATTTTTCCTAAAATAACTCTAGTTAAAATAGCCTCAAATGACTTATATGTAGGCATCAAAGCATGATACTCACAATGAGAAAATAAATTGTTATCACCTTCCTGGAGAGTACTATGGTGAGAGAGTTTGGCCTTCTAAAATGCCCAATATTTTTATCGCGGAGAAAATTACTCAGGTTCAGTCAAAGAAAGTGACTCAATATAATTTAAAAAATTAAACCATACATATACAACTCGTAATGCTGACAATGGGTCAATTGCTATCCTTCTCCCAGGAAAAAAAGTTTCGTTTTGGCCAGGCCAAGGAGAAAGGCCCAGCTTTCACGACACCGCTGCGCCCCCAGCAGATCCACGTCCTCTTCTCTGATCAGCAAGGTTTAAAGATCCCAGGACTGTTGCCTGCATGGGGGACCATCCTCCTTCTCCAACACTCATCTATGGATTCTTTCACAGAGCTTCCTGGTCCTCTTTCAAGAACAGTTTTCCAAAACAAGGACAGACTCATAGGAACAGAGACCGAAAGGGATGGTTATCGGAAGGCAAGGGCTGGAAGGATGGGTGAATAGGCGGAGGGGATGCAGTCAACAATGAAGTGGTGGGTTTGCATGGTGGCAGCCGACTGGCGGGACAAGTGGACAATCACATTGTAGGGCATAGAAACGTCAAATCACTGTACCATGCGCCTGAAGCTGACAGAACCAATGTAAGATTGTATACCAACTCTACTTAATTTCTTTTTCATTTTTAAAGTTTTGAGAATTTTCTAAACGTGTTAAAAGGTAGAGTTCCCTCTGTCCCTTGTTTCTCCCTTGCATTTGAGTTGCCACTCTGCCTTGCCTTCCTTCCCTCTGGGCTCAATTTTACATCGTCACATGTGGGAGGGACAGCAGCCTGAAAATGTAGTCAGGGCTCAGGGAATCATGGTTTGCTCTGCAGTGTGTGAAGCAGAGAAAATGGCGTCCGGTCAAAGTGAGAGAGGAGAGGAGGGAAAGGCAGTGAGAATAACTGGTTTAACATTTGGTGGTGTAATCTTTGCCCCATTTGTGACAGAAAATTTGCAATAGTAAATGGCAAATATTCGTAATAGCAACCATTTATAATAACAAAAAGCACACACAATTATAGTACATTTAAATTAAAAGTGAATTTAAAGCCATATATGAAAAATGAGTATGAAACAATTAACACCAAATGTATACAACAGTAAAGTGTTTTTGAAATAAACATAAATTTAAAAACCAACATTAGGAAATATATATATACATAAAGACACATAGAAAAACCCAGGAAAGAGTACAATAAAATGTTACCTGAAGTTGAAAGCAAGTGATGGAATTACTGGCATTTGTCCTCCCTATGATTTCTAACTTATCTTTACTAGATACTGATTGTTTCTTTCTTTTACAATTCAGAATAAAACTTAACTTAAAAAGTATAAAGTTAGGAAGAAAAGTAACATATCACCAGAATTTGAATAGATGTATTATATATTACTTCATCAGATGGCCAGTCACTTGCTGAATTTATCTAATCAAGTAGTAGAATTCTAACCCACAGTAGACATCTGTGTTAGAGTACATTGATCTTCTACTCCAGAGTCTAATAGTGCATACATGGAAGTTCAAATTTGAATAAGATAAGGTAGAAAATTCAGTGCTGGGAATTGGTAGAAACGGTCAGCTACCTGAAGAGATGTGAAGATGGATAGAGGCCATGCGGAATCAGAACAGCGAACTCGGAAGAAGCTCACTGCTAGTTTAAGTGCAGCTTCAATGGCCTACAACTTGGACTGACAAAACAAAACAAACAAAACAAAACAACGGCTGAGAGCTTCCCGGGGAAGCCAGGTGGCAGGAAGAGGACCCGGCATCACATCCAGGCCAGTCTGTTCTGCACTGACAGGAAACTAAAGAGAATCTTAGACTCGTGCCCAAGACACGTATTTCTGTACTAGAGAGAAAGTGATGATGTCCTTGACATAGAAGTTTCTTTTTTTGTAGCTTTATCTCCATGATTCCCTGCGCCCAGCAACCAGGACTGGCCTGTTTCCACAGTCATCATATCATAAGTCTTTGATGTGAGCTGAAGAATTTGTATCTGAGTTTATCCTTTGCATTGTAATGACTGTGTCTCTCAAGCCTTGTATATCATTTAAATGTTGCATGTGATCCTTTACGGGACAGGGAACCAAGGTGCGACTATGAGCAGAGTAATTAGGTGTATGAGAAAGATAACTCTGATGGCAGCAAAGGATATATATGACAGGTCAGATTGGAGGTAAGGAAAGTGTTTATAAAGCTATTGCAATTGTCAAGGGAAAATGATGAGAGTCTGCACTAGGTTGGCGGAAGTGGTGATGGACAGAGTAATCTACAGGAGAGTCATTTGGAATTTATAATGATCTAAACTTGTATGTAGGGAGTAAAGGAAAGTGAGAAATATTCTACCAAATTCCTGAGGGAAACAATATGGGTGGTAGAATCATGTCTCAGAAGTATGTTTCGGTAGGGGAAGATGATGAGTCCAGTTTTGGACATCTTGATACAAACTTTTAGATGCATACCAGTGTATGGGCTGGAAATAACAGATGTGGGAACCAACAAACATGCAGTAGGTTGAGACCACGGTCATACGTGAGACCTCCTGGAGACATGACTGAGAATGCAAAGAGAACCGTGTGAACCATGATGGACAGAGGCGTTTCAGTGGTTGGCAGATGAGAGGAACTTCGCCAAAGGAAAGGAGCAGGAACGTCTTCAGAGGTAGGGAGAAGGCCAGGAGAGAGTCATTTTATAGAAATCATACTAGAGAATCGCAAGTAGCGTTGAGTCCTGAAGACAGCTTAAATAAGAAACAGAGAAAATCACTGATTTTAGAAAAAAGAAGCTATTTGGTGACATTAGTGAGAATAAGATTGTTGAGTGAACTGAAGACTAGTTTGCTCTGGTTGTACAGGTGATGAAGTGGAGCCCACGGGTCTTTTTAAACAAAACTGTAATTTAATAGTGAATACATGTTAGATGATGTTTATAATATGTCCTAAAATTTAAAGAATATGCTGCCAGAAGGGAGGGGGAGAGGGGTATGGTGGAAAGAAGGGGAAGGGACTAGACAAAGAACAGGTATGAATGACCCATGGACATGGACAACAGTGTGGGGATTGAATGTGGGAGCGGGGGTGGGATGGGCGGAGGAGGGCAAAGGGGATAAAATTGGGACAACGTAATAGAACAAATGATAATTAAAAAATTTAAAGAATAAAACAAAATAAATACCTATGTGCCCATCATTAGCTCAGGAAGTAGAATAATACCTCTTGCTTTGATGCATTCTCCCCGCTCCACTCTGACCGTGGCTTCATCCCTCCTTGCCCCCAGCAGAGGTATCCACTATCCAGACATTTTTTCTCTAAATTTTGTGTCTGTCTGTGGGGCTTTATCGTGAGTGGATATTCTTAAATATTTATTCTCTGAATGGTAGCCATAGACTTGAGCAGTGAACCACCCGTGTGCCCGTTTGAGGCGGTCCGGACTGTCCTTGTTTAGTGTTCCATGTTTTCGAGCCTTTTATGAGTTCAAGGTGAATTCAGTTACGTATTTTCTTCTGTTTCGGGCTTAACCGTTCAACTTCAAGCTGCCGTGATTTCAAGCTGCAGTTTGTTCATTTTTATCTGATATAGTACTACGTTTTATGGACAGACGTCAGTATGGTAATCTTCCTGTTGTTCAATGTGTGCATCATTTCTCGTTTTTGGCTGTTTGAAACAATCCTCTTTGAATTACCTTCTCTATGGTACAAACTAGAAGTAGAATGACTGGGTTATCTTTTACTTTAGTAGGTTGCTAAATATTTTTTCAAAGAAATCATTTCTGTTTATTAGGAATTTATCAACAGCAACTCCTAATATTGTCAGATTTAATTTTTTGTTCATTTGGGATGTGTAAAATGATATTTTTTGTGGTTCTAATTTGCATTTCCCTGACTACTAATGTAAATTGGGGCGTGCTTTAATATGTTTATTGGTCATTTGTATTTCCTCTACTATGAAATGCCTATTTAGGACTTATTTTGGTTTTATAAATGACTCACGAATACATTTTCCAGGTTGTGGCTTGACTTTTCACTTTATTGTATCATTCAATAAACATATTTTCTGAACCTCAGTGTGGTTATACTTATGTTTTGCTCATTTTATAAATCTGGTTTAAGAGGTAATGCTTAATCCTAATGTTACAGATATATTATCTAACATTGTGTTCCCGAATTTGTATTATTTATGTTGTCACATTTTTGTTTTAAATTCCTCTGGGATTGATTTTCATGCGTGGTGTGAGATGAGGGTCCACTTTGTGTTTCTCCCTAGGACTAGTAAATCATTTTCTTCTGTACTCCAGGATGCTGAAGCCCATGCTGGTGACATTCTTGTAATAGCTGCATTTCTGGATTTCCTGAAAGCAACATTCCTGCCTCTAATTTCCTGCATTGAAAGTCTTTCTGCTCTCCATTTCTCGGCTGAACTCAGGCTGTTACAACATTGTTGAGGGAATAGCCAGGTGCAGACATTTGACTTTGCTGGCAGCAATATAGGGGATTCTAATGTTTTTCCAGTGATGGAATCAGAACAATACTGGTATTGCACAGAGGGTGTATAAAAAGTCAGGAGGAGGTAGGACAATAAGATTTATAGATAGAGTGGTTGGAATAATGCACCGTGAGATGAAATTTGGATAGGCAGAAGGTGTAGTCACACATATCCACGAGAGCAGACACACATATATATACACACAGTGGAAACTCTCAACTCTCTCACATCTACTTTTTGTACGATATGAAGCTAGCAATAATATCCCTCAAATTGTCTTTTGTACAATGAATTTGAACTTCCATGTATTAAAACAGAATAAACTTCGATCTCTAGTTCAAAAAATGGATGACAAAGATCCTTAGAATTTATACCACTAGAAATCTATGAGAATCAGTTTATTAAAGAACCAACATTATCTGTGTATTGAGTTCATCAGAAAATATCACGTCTACAGTAAGTCTGCATGAAAAGAAAGGTGGAAGTTGCATGACCATGACCTTGAGCTTATTGGAGAATATTAGGAACGAAACCCCTGGTGATGGTTCACCCGACGGTGTATGTTAGACAATGGCAGTGATGCCCGTGCTCCCCATGTTCTGATCCCAGGAGCACCTCCTTTCCACATTAGCAGATAAGTGCACTCACTGGAGCCAGGCTGCCTCGGGAAAAGCCACGAGTATAGTATTTTGTAGCTTGGCCATGTTGGGCAGGTCCCTTAACCTTTCTGTGTTCCCTTTGTTCACCTTTAAAATGGAAATAATAATGTACCTACCTAATAAACGTGCTGTATCTTTAAATGAGATGGTACTACTCCAAAGGGCAGAGAAGAGCAGCAGGCACGCTGTGGGCAGCCCATCAGTTTCAGCTGCTGTTATGACCATCTGGCATTCTCCAGTGCCGCGAGAGGGATCAGGAAGGTGCAGCAGTCCCTACATCCCAGTGAGATTACATCTGCTCTTTTCCCAGATTCTTCTCTCACTCCCTGTTCCCGCAACACTCACACATCTATTTCATGTTTGTGGACAGTTTTCTTTTACAACACCCCCAACACGTACCATGTAGGATCATGGGAAAATATACTGTAGGGCCGTGATAAGCAGGTCCTCAGACAAGCAGAATCACCATCACTTGGGAACTTGTGAGAAATGTAAATTTGGGGGCCTCACCCCAGATTTGCTGAAACCAGAAACTCTGGGGAGGGGGGTGGGCAGCAATCTGTATTTGTTTTAACACGTCTTCTACGTCATTCTGATGCATGCCAGCATTTGAGGACCACTGCTCTAGGGTATCATTGGTGGTTCTGGCTGGAAAAAAAATTCACCCCATGAGGTACAACTGAAGATATTTTAACTAATAGGCTACTTACAAGGTTGTGGGCTGGATGAAGAGGGCACACGAGGGAGGGTGAAACACTTCGAGGCCAGCAAGAGCAGGCAGACACGCCTACCTCCAGCTCTGAAGGGCGAAGGGGGACAGATGTGCACCACCAGAGAGACTTGCACCTGAAGGAGGAACCACCCGGTGGGAACTGACATCATTGGAAACCAGGTACAAGACAGAGAAGAAACACCCCAACTTCTCTGTTCTCTTACCTGTTCTCTAAATCCGGCTAGAATCAGTCAGCAAGGAAGCCCAGGGGAGGTGGTCTTCAGGGCTCAGCTGCCCAGTACACAGAGCCGCAGCACGGGGCCGAGAATGAGTAGATTTGGGAGCCAGGTGCTGGTGGAGAAGAACCAGGGCATACGGCGTGGAGCCTGAGCGTGGAGGGAGAGAGAAAGGCAAGCCAAGGACGTCACCAATGTGGCCTGTAACACAGAGTTCCTCTCTTTGTACACCCCACTAACAGGACCAAAATAGTAGACATGGGTTTAGAAAGAGAAGAGGTGAGCTTCACAGAACAGATATTTATGAGGGCTTACCATAGGCTTGACCTTGAGACGGGCATTGGGGAATCTAGCTGTGAACAAAACAATGAAACTTTCATCTCGTGGGGCTGACACGTTGGCCCAGGGAGATAGAAGATAAGCAAATAGGTATTATTGCACCTTGGCAGATAAGCACTTTGAAGGATAGTAACTTTGGGCAGGAGGACAGAGAGTGCTGCCGGAGGCTGCTCTTTGATAGAGGTTGATCGGGGAAGACTCGTCTGATAAGGGACATGGAGCAGAGAATTGAAGGGCAAGAAGGAACCCTGAAGATAACTGTGGAAAGGAGTTCCAGGCAGACAGAACGGCAAGTGTGAAGTTCTTAGGTAAGAGGAGAAGGAGGAAGAAAAGAGTGGGAGGGGTGAGAGAGCACAGGTAGGGGATGACATGAAAGGTAGCAGGAGCTGCTTCCATTGAATGTATCATCTGTAATGAATTGTCTTGTTTGTGGTTGGAAAGATCCAAGGAGAGGAATTCAGGAATGTGGTATCTGGAGTTAAGCCCTAAAGCGTTCTGTAAAGAAATGAGGTTTTATTAACCGCAATTTAAGTTCATTACAGAGAATGGAAGCATTTCTAAATTGAAAGCATTTCGTTGATTTAGTTTCTTGTTTTTATTGTTTTTTAAAAGATTTATTTATTTATTTATTTTTAGAGAGAGGGAAGGGAGGGAGAAAGAGAGGAAGAGAAACATCAATGTGTGGCTGCCTCTCTTGTGCCCCCAGCTGGTGACCTGACCTGCAACACAGTCATGTGGCCTGACTAGGAATTGAACCTGTGACCCTTTGGTTTGAAGGCCAGCGCTCAATCCACTGCACCACATCAGCCAGGGCAGTTTCTTGTTTTTGGAAAGGGACATCCAATAAATCCAATAATATTTCATAATTTGAGAGTATTTTTAAATTTAAATAAACTTCTTAAAATTTTAGAATAATATTAGATTTTCAAAACGAATTGCAAAGATGTTATAGAATTCCATTTCCATATGTCCCTGAACAAGTTTCTCCTATTTTTAACATTTGACACCAGCATGGTGCATGTATCACAATTAAGAATGATATATTTCTGTGAACTAAACTTCGCTCTCTCTTTGAACTTCATTAGTTTTTCCACAGAGCCTCTTTCCTGTTCCAAGATCCCACCCAAGATACCCAATACATTTAGTTGTGTGGTCTCCTGATTCTCCCCTGATCTGCCACGATGTCCCTTGATTTTCATTGATTTTGGTGAGCATGGTGGTTTCAATGAGTACTACTGATCAGGTTGCTTGGAGGCTGCCTCTCAAGTTGGGTTTGTTTGATATTTTTCTCGTGGTTATTCTGGGGTTGTGGGTTTTGGGGAGGAAGACCACACAGGTAAAGTGTCTTTCTTATCACATCATATCAAGCACATATGTTATCAACACAGCATATGTTTTTGTGATTTTAAGCAACTAATTTAACAATAATTTAAAAGATTTTTGTAATCGGTGAGCACCACAAACATATTTGGAAGGGAAAGGAGAAATTGGATATTTTTATGCTAAAACAAAAGGACATATTTTTGTACTTTGCTTATATATACATGTAAATGCTTTTTTAAAAGTGAAAACTGACCACAAGATGTCACTGTTAACTTGTGTTTAAGCAGGATTTTTCTGAGCATCTGTGGTTAGAAACCATTATTTAAAAACCTGAGCACTAATGAACTTCCAAAATGTTTCACTTTTACAAAGCCACTAGAATGTTTTCAGTTTAGGGTGTTAAATTTTTTCCTTTGAGTTTTCCCTTGAAAACACACCCAAGCATATACATTTGGGTAGTTGATTTAAAATACTATGTTTTGCTAATGAAGTTGAATGCTTAATTAAATAGAAAACAAATCCACAAAGATAAATCTGAGTTTCTATAATTCTCTTAACCAGTAACAATAGCTTAATTTGAACTAACGAACATTTCCTCCAGAGAAGATTTAACTGAAGATAAAGAACAGCATCTTACAAGATGAATAGAATGGGGCTTACCCCCAAATAGCTTAGAAATGGAAGTATTACATTTATACCTCTTATATTTTCATTAAATGATTTTAAAAATTACTCCGTAGGTAAAGTAGAATGAAATATATACTATTTTTCACTCCCCACTGCCCAGCATGTCTATATTTAAACCTTCCTGGATGTAAGAGCTGAGATTGCTAAAGCAGATTCCGTAGCTCTGACTTCATTACAGCTTTGCCATCTTACTTTCTCTGCTTTTTCTCGAGTTTTGTTCTTTCTTCTCCTGCCCCTGACCTTTCATTTCCCCCCATTCTCTGTGAATTTAGAGAAGCCTCTTCCATTGTTGTACGATAATAATGACCAGAAAGTTCTTCCTGATTGAGCAAGATGCCTACTTCTCTGTGGCTTTTACCCATCGGTTTTAATTCTGTCCTTGAGAGGCACATGGAGCTACGGCCACTCCTGATGCTCCCTGACAGCTTTTCAAATATTGGTGACAATTGTCGTCTAACTCCCCAAGCTTCTCTTTCATTTTCCTAAACTAGCCCAAATTTTCTGGCTGTTTTAATATTAGTACTGCTATCAAGTCTCTGTCATCTTGATACTCTTCTTTGGTGTTATAGAATTGTAATAGTCCTCTTAAAATGGGATGCCCAGAACTTAAGTTCAATACATCAGACATGCTGGAGGAACCAAGAATACATCGGGACCACTGGTTCCCGAAATTATCTTGGTAACCTAACGTCATTCATTACTCACTTTATTAGTTAGTCAACCTTGTGCAAATCCTCTGCCCATGACACACGGCCACCATGGTTCCTGCTGGTCTGGCGAGTGAGTGTGTATGTACCTGATCTCTACCTACCTGTCCAGCCTTATCCTGAAGCTTAAAGCTTTGGACATCTAGGCTATGGCTGATTAAACAGAAAAAGAGGTTTGTCCTTCCAACTTCATTTCTTCTTTTAATAACACAGACCATGATGTATAGGTTTGAGATATAATTTTATGTGTATATACTGTTTATCCAATGAATTCTTATTTCCTGCATGTGGAATTTGTCCATATGATTATCAGTACCGCAGAAACAGGGATAGTCATTGTTGGTGGATTTCTTGAAAGCGGCCAAAGCCAGCCAGCTCTGACAAGACTGGAAATCCCAAATGTTTGAACTATCATCTAAATTTAAAACTTACAACCTAAAATAACCTATGCATTAACAAACTCTTTTGGAATATATCACCTAGTTTTGAATGGCTAGAAACAATAGAAAACAACAGACTAGCAGAGTAACGAAGTTTCTTAGAACGTAAGAAGAACACATCTATGCTGGTTCAAACCTTGCGTCTCCAACTTCCTAGCTCTGCTTCTCCGGGCATCTTATACATTTGATTTGATACCTACTCCCAGTTTTAGTTAGTGGAAAGGTTGATTGAGAGGAGGTATATAGGCTCTCAGCATAGCCGCTGGTCCAGAGGGCGCACTCAGTAAAATGTAGCTGTAATGATTAATAACAAACAGTTCTCAAATACATGTGTACTTTCTGTGTATATAGAATTGACATGTATTTAAAGAAACATGTTGATGGATTTACAGTGATGCCAGAATACCTGGCTCTTTCTGTGATCCACAGTCAGTGCTTATGAAAAAGATGGAATAGAATAGAATCATCCTGCACAGGATTAATTGCTGATGGAGGCTGAGATCAGCAATCTGACTAACTCATCTTTCTCCTTTCTTTAGTGTGAGAATGATAATGTTTATTTCTGCCTTGTTTGACCACCAGATTTTAATCTGCACAGGATTAGGAGGGCGAGGGTAGCTAAATCTCCTTTGTTTCTGCCTCACTACTTCTTTAAACTAAATTCTGCATTTTCTTTTTATCTTGGGCTATCCAAAAACGGAGGGTTGCTGAAGGAAAAGAAAAATCTCCATAGGATATACCGCACTTTATTTCCTCAGAATTTTAGAAAATAATTATATTGAAATCAGGGTCTCTGCATTTGTTGCTGTAAATGAGGAAAGTTTGGGGGATTTCCAAAGGTTTTCACCATTACCTCATTTCCATCCCATGGGTGCATTTAAGTAGCCAGTTGGGCAGGAAATCAGATGATGAATTTCTCATTACTGTGTTATAAACTACAGATTCACTGGCTTGTTTCTCATGCCCAGTCTGCATTGTTATCTATCTTTCCACAGAAAGTCATCATCTGGGCTGGGTCTTACAATATTTGCCCCAGTGCAATTTGGCTGTAATACAGGGACAATTTTCTCTTCATTGATAATCTAATGATTTATTGCCATTGATCTCTGTCAAAATGATGATACTGTGTTATAATTAGACACACTGTTATAAATTCTGTCTATTACTATGTTATCAAGAAAGCAGACTGAGCCATATTCACTGATGCTACCAACTTCATGTTAGGCAATTTTAGGAAATGTATGGATTTTCCCCGCGATCGACTAAATGGGTTCTATCTTCCTAGGCATATTGTCAGAGAATCTGAAACTTGGTTTCACAGTCTTCTCTGGTCTGTGAGAACAATTTTGTCTTTAAAAGGAACCTGTACATTATCTTGAGAAGTGATCCTCAAAGTGCCTCTGTGAGTGATACGCACAATTGCATTACATTTTCTGTAATTTAATTTCAATGATATTGATTTTATCTGAAAGACATATTACTCTTTATTTTTCTGATCCACGAGGGTGGACACACATCACTGTAAACCCCCATCTGCGGCCTTTCCCCTTGGAGGACAGTTAAGGTCAGCGGGGATGCGTGTGCCAGGACGCAGGGAGGAAGGAGAGGGAAAGGTCCGCTTGAAGCTGCCCCCTTCACTTGCCTTTTTCTAGCTTGGAGAAGTGGGGGGAACTGTCAGCCAGCGCGGTTGCTGGCTCTGAATCTCTGCATCTTCTCCCTGGAGCGCAGCAGGATCTGGGCGCGGGGACAGAATCTCTGAGGGGGCTGGTGGAAGTTCACCACTCCGCAGTGTGCTCTTGGACCGTAAATGTGCCAGGAAAACATCACAGAGCACTGGGCCTATTGGCTAAACGGCCCCAGACTCTCCATCAGGCCTCCTTGACATAAATGAAATAATATGAGTTCTAAAACAGGATGCCTTCGCAATCCAATAAATCACTAAACAATTTACATTATGATGTTAACTCAGTTTCTAAACTTGGTTAATGAATACCAGGAGTGGTGTGCTGACTTCGAATTGAAAGACAGATCTCGTTTTACTTCACGTTTGCCCCATATAAGATAGTTAAACAAAAGAACCACAGACTTTGACGTGCAAATATGAAGTGGGTATTTGTATCTCGATTTAATTGTAAGCGACAAATTTGCGGGGAGGTGAAGGGTTACGATGATTAATCTCCTCTCGTGCACATGCCTCTACAATGTTACAAAAATGACATGAGTTTCCAAAGAAAAATGTGTTTTCCTTCCCAGGGAGCAGATAGATACCTCAGGCGCTCTGCGCTCTGATGCAGCATGGGCGCCCGCGGGGAAGCTAGCGAGCAAGTCTTCTCCAGCCTTCCCTTCCTCTGCTGTGCATGATTTGGGATCAGGATATTGCCTTGACATTGATGTTGCAGCTGGGCATGCAATCTTCAGCCAATGTCCTGAGTTTGGATGGCTCACTGGACTTCTGATGGCTAATCATTCTAATCTGTTCCTCTAGAATGAAAACGTATTTGTTGACTTGATTAAAGTCCAGACGGTTTCTGCGGATCATCTCGAAGAATTCTGTGGTAAAACTCTTTTACCTGAAGCTACCTATCTCCTGGCATGGATGAGAAGCCCCTTCAAGGAAGGTGGATGGATTGGCTATGGACTTGCTATTTCTATGTGAAAATTTAAGCACGGAACTCGGACAATGCAGCCATCAGCTGTCACTGACCTTGCCTTTGTGACACACCCCAGTGATTACACAGACGAGTCATTCAGTCCCCCTCCGCTCAGGGCATCTGCCACATGCTCACCTTTCACCAGCACTTAATTCTCTATCAAAATATTTTTCCAAGATGAGAAAAGAACCAACTTCCAGGCAAGAAAGGAAAGAGAATGAGTGATTCTAGTTAATGACTTCCAGATAAGAATTTGCTTATTTTCCTAACAGCCTACTGTGTCCTACCAAGGCACCACGTAACAAGCAAACTAGATAACTCTAATGGGAAAACTGTCTAAGGACCTCGGGACATAGTTACAGCACCTTTGTCTACATAAAATATTTTTTAAAATAAATAAACTAATGGGAGCTGCAATCTAGTAAAATCTAAAAATAATTTAAGTCTTTACACAAGACATTTCACAACATGTGAAATCAATAAAAGTAAAATCTCTAAAGACTAAATGCATTTTTTTTTTTTTTTGGTCTACCACGAAAACAGTATTTCTGTCCTTAAGAGTTAACATGGACAGAGATGCGAATGTAGTGATAACGCATTTGTTGACTTTAAGGCAAGATTGAGAATTCCAGCCCAACCTTGCATCGCTCAGACTTCCCTTACTGCTTCTCTGCCATCACGGTCTGAGATACGTCTCCCAGAGTAGCCACTAATATGAAACCCTCGCTAAACAAAACGTAAACACTAGATACACAGTAATGATGGTCTTTAGCTCACCACAGTGGTCTGACCACATCAAACGTGAACGAGTAGGTGGTTTCCAGAACACTGTCAAATAACAGAAAACAACTTGTTGCTGGAAATAGCGTGGAGTGGTGGAAAAGAGACCCCCAAATTGTTTTATCCTTATAATAAATGAGCTAAGTAATAATAATAATAAAAACAATGGCAGGCCAGGGCTATCATTTAAGGAAAACATTTCAGTATGCTTTATTATAATTCACAGTTATGGAGAGGACAAAGCCAAGAATTAGGAGGAATTCTGGTTACTGCTTTCAGAACTGCTCTGACGTGGAGGGTACCTTACCTGCCTCCAGGAAAACATTTACTTTTCACCCTGTTTTTATCAATTTATAAACAATTCCCAGTGGGGAAAAAGAAGTCTTAGTTTAAAGAGATATTGTGTTTAATGTTTGTAAAGTGGTTTGGTTACTTAGAAATAAAAAAAAAAAGTAAAGTAAGAAGTATTATTATAGAGATTGTGGCATTTAAAGCTATAATTAAGGTGACTAAATAGTTTCCATAAGCCCTCCTATACTCGGTCCTTTAAAATTTCTTGCAAGTTTATAATTTGAAGCTAAAACTTTCCACATTCTACATATCAGTAAATATGTATTGCCTGGAATCACTTAAAATTCATTCAAACAAGTTTGATTTTGGTAATTTGTCTTTCCTTGGGTAATTTGAAAGTCACTGATGTTTCAATGTAAAACAGAGAGGAGGCTACATTTCATTTTGGATTAAACCTGAACATCAAGTGTAGCATATACAGGGACCCAAAGGGCACCCATGTGAAGCTGGAAAAATAATAGTTAAATGATAACGATGTCACTCATACATTACAACCGTGGTCTAAACGTGTTATGTTGCAAAGATTACATTGAAAAATGCATTCTTCCTATTTAAGTTCTCTTTTCATTTGGATAATTACTTAACCAACTGAGTGTTCAAATATTGTACAGATAGCTTAAAATATAATAACTTTTATGTATTGCAAAAGGTTGTATTTCTAGAAGCAGTATATATTCCAAAATTTTTCATTATATTTCCCTTCTGTCATTAAGAGAAACAGTATTACAATTTTATAAATACATCTTACAATAAAATGTAATCATAGATTAATTACATTTTAGTTTCAGCTCTGTAACCCTCAGCCAATAGATTGACAGGCCAAGGGCTCCCGTGAGGGTGGAGAGAAAGAAGGCGAGGCCTTGAGAACTTGCTGCTTTACATATCAAGTGTATATTTCTTTCATTTTGTTTAACATCAGGAACTAGAAAGTGCAATGGGCCAGGATGTTCACTCGACATTATAAATGGAAGCAAACAGGTTGCTGAAGACTGGCGGTTTTTGGTTTTGTTTCATTTTTGACTTACACTTCTCAGAGCCTTGGCAAAGATGCTGGCATGTTTTGAAAACCCCAGTTGAGAGCACAGGGCATCTGTCATCCACTAATTAGGAGTTTGGTGTCCCACTTTATCAGGCAAGAGCACTCTCAAAAGAATTACACACAAACAGAGCTGCTTTGAGAATTGAGAGGAACACAAAGTAATCTCAATCATCCTGCCTTCGAAAAAAGTTCGCAAGGCATTGGGGTCACCGGGGAAGAGAGTGCTTGGACCATGGTGAGCTATTCCCGATGCGGTCCCTCTCTGCATCAACTCCACCTTCGAGTCAGGCTCCAGATGTCCCTTGTTTCTCACAGTGTGACCCATGGCCGGGCTGTACTGGCATAGCCTGGAAGCTCGTTCATGTATAGAAGTTTGGGACCCTCCCAACCCAAAGCTACTAAATAAGAATCTGCATTTTAAAAAGATTGCTGTGTGGCTCACATGTATATGAAAGTTTGAGAAGCAATATTCTGGCTTCTGTCTTTTCCTCCAACCACGCAATGGATTCACTCTACACAGGGAGAATGGACCTAAGGTAATTGTTGACTCTATCCCCATGGCCTACATGTGAATGGAAAATGTAAACAAGTTCCTGGTCATTGAGGGCATGTAGCAATGACATGGAAAGACCTGGGGATCTGAGCACACCTAGGAATGGGTCTGGGAAAGTACTGGGTACATGGGCCTTTGGACGGGGGCGGTGGCCTGACCATGCGCAATAGCTACAGATGGCGGGGCCAGAAAGAAACAAATACTCCAGCAGTGGAGACCGCAGTCCAGAGAAGACAGTTGGGGGAAAAGAGGCCTTTCCTGTTCAGCTCTTACAGGTTTCTCCGCATGCTCCATAGCTTGCAGGGGGAGCTGGGAAAGAAGGGGCGGTGAGAGTGGGAGCAGTAGGGTCGGGGGCCTTGCATTGACCTAGCTAACCTGAGAGAGACTGAGTTGCATTGTAGGGCCAAGTTCCTGATTTTTTTCCTCCATTAGCAGATATGGGGCTATGAGAAAAGGTAATTCTTTTAAGGAAAATAAGATTTCCCTTCTGCACATTGGATTGATAATATGACACGTTTTAAACCACAATGTAAACATGACTATCTTTGCTTAAAGTCCTTCAGTTGTTTCTTCTGGCTACCAAATTATCACTTGGTACACACCATTTTATTTGGTTCTTGCCTGCCCTTCTAGCGTCATTTCCTGAAGCCAGCAATGGGAACTAGAAAAAAAGTCAAAGAAATTTTAGTGCAAGTTCTAAGTCAGTAGCTCTGCACAGGTGTGTGTGTGTGTGTGTGTGATACTATGACAATACCGACTCCTTTATCAACTAGCTCTGACCAAAATAATTTTGCATTCAAAACCATCCCAACACAGTATATTCTGCTGCTTTCGGGTGAAGTACTGTAGTCTTGGTTTTAAAGTCTATTTTGTTGGACGTAAATACTGCTACCCCAGCTTTTTTCCCTTTTCCATTTGCATGAAATAGCTTTTTCCATCCCTTTACTTTCAGTCTGTGCGCGTCTTTCATTCTGAGGTGGGTCTCTTGGAGGCAGTATATATATGGGTCTCATTTTCTTATCCACTCAGTTACTCTAGGGTCTTTTGATCGGAGCATTTAATTTGTTTACATTTAAGGTTTTTATTGATAGCTATTTATTTATTGTCATTTTATTCTTTGTACCAATTATCCTCTTGGTAAAACAAAACCCTCTATGTCTTTTTTTCTTCCTTTCTCCTCTTCTTAAAGCAAGCCCTTTAACATTTCTTGCAATGCTGATTTGGTGGTAATTAACTCCAATAAAGAAAAGTAACATCTTCACTTCAAGTTATCCAAAATTGGTTTGGAATACATTATACTCTAGCCCTTCATCAGTTTCCTCCCTTGGGTCTACTTTTGTTAATTGTGATTCTCCTGTGGCTCTCTGATTCCAAAACAGTTCACGTACGAATAGAAAACGTGGAAGGACAGAGGCAATGTCTGCATACTATACACACAGATGTTTGTTTTAGGAGTGGGGTTTTATAACCCATTTTTCTAAATATTATTTCAGGGCAGATTATAACAATATCAACAAAAAATGTGACAGAACATTAACACACTAGAAACAAAATGATCTTAATGTATATCTATATTAGGAGTTTTCTTTTCCTTCAAATTGTCTAGCATGATTTTTCCTTTTGTTTAGACATTGTGGTGTAGGAAGGAACACAAAGACAAATGGTTATTAGCATCCCGTTTCCCAGGCTCAGACAGATGTCTCCCAGTGGCCTCAGCAGGCCCCATGCCCTGCTACAAGGGTTTGCTAAGAGAAATCAGGAGCAGTCTAACCTGGGCTGATGCACATAGAAGCAGCCCTGCTTCCCCCTTGCAAAAGCCAACTTAGGCACTGGAAGAAAATCTTTCTTAGAGACTAAAGAGTGCCTCCCAACAGAGAAGCCTGGCACCTTGTCTTTCCCAATTAGAGACTTTCTCAGATGCGGAGACAAAAAGCTTCATTCAAGCCATCACTAGAGGAGATTTCAGGGAGAGAGTTCTCAGGAGAACATCCTGAAAACCTAAGAGTGTGTACGTTACACTAGCTTCTTCAGCTACTTTCCTTTAAGCATGAAGAAGAATTTGGGATACTGACACACATCCTCTTACATTTGAACAGAGAAACTAGTCCCCTCCTCTGGTAGAGAGATTTCTGAAGCCTGGAGGTCTAGTAGAATGGACCATGCCTTCAGGTCTTCATAAAATGTGTCTGGGAAGAAGATGGAGCAACCTTATTCCCAACCAAATTCTCTGCAGTTCTTTAAAGGCACAAGAGACCAGAGCAGTGGTTCTTGATTCAGTGTGTAAAGGTGGCGTGAGCTGCCGGAGATGCGGTAGGGGCCGAGTGGCTAGATCGCCGCACGAGAGAAAGGACTGGTGATTTTGTACCTTGGACTTGTCAGAGGGAGTCAGGGTCAAAGCTATCTTTTGGAGAGGGAAAGACCTGGGTCAAGGTGGAAAAAAATATGTTCATATAGTACCCAAGCATCATATGAATAGAAGACACTAGAAAAAGATGAAACTAATCAATACCACAGGGAGGCCAGAGACATCTCTCTCTGTCAATGACACCTAAGCCCCCTATTCTTCCACCTTGTCCCCAGGAGTGGGGGTCGGTGACCAGAGAGGGGAGAAGAGGGTTCTCTGGACCAGAACCTGCCACCGAACCCCAACCATGGAGGAGCAAGAGCAAGCCTGTGGTGCACCAGGGAAGAGGATGATCCTTGAACTGAATTAACATGAAAATTTCTGCAATAAAAAGGAAAGTATCCAGTACTGAAACCAAAAAAACAAACAAACAAACACAAAAGAACTAACAAACAAACAAATCTCTGCTAATAATGGAAAATCATTTCTGGGAGCCAGTTTCCCATGGGCCTCTTGCATCGCTGCCCGTCCTGGGAACAGAGGCGCTAACCAGCTGCCTGGGTGCTGGGCGGTCTTTTCCTGGGCTGCACCAGAGCTCTCCAACAGTGACTAATTCAAACCATGCGTGTGAGCCACAGCCATAGTTTTATTTTTTCTAGAAGTCACTTTCTAACAGTAAAAAGAAACAGGTGAAGCTGCTTTCACTAAGAGATAGATAACATATTAATTTACCCAACATATCAAAAATGGGATTATTTCAATACTCGATCAATAAAAAACATGATTGGTGAGCTGTATTTTTTTATACAAAAGCTTTAAAATCTAGGATGTATTTGACACTTAGAGCACATCTCAGTTTGACATAGCTATGTTTCGAATGTTCAGTTGTTGCATGCTCCTGTGTTTGGACAGGGCAGCCCTACCATCCTTAACATCCTAAAACACTCTGGACCGAAGGGTTGGGGATGCCTTGAATAAGCGGCAAACGCTGGAGATGTGAGGTGGTTGAGGGAACAGACAAGGACACTTGTTCCAGGGAGGTGTTTCAATGTGACAGGCTGGAAAGGATGTCTCCTTGCTCACGCAACAGAAACAACAACAAATGTCCACACACGCATGTACGTACACGTGCACACAGAACAAAGTATGGTTGAAGAAGTTTGGACCTACTTAGCTTTGCACAGCCAGAAAAACTACCGTTGCAGAAGAAAGAGATACTGGGAAGGTTCCCAGTAGAAGCAGGAAGAGTGTTGTTGTTGAATGAGCTTTACAGGAAAGGGACAGAAGGGAGGGGACATCAACTGCAGTGAGAGACATGGGAAAAGTAACACTTCGTGGAGTGATGTGAATGTAACCGCCCTGGTTTGTCTGTTGCAGAGTCTCTGGGCAAGATTTACATCACTTTTCAGTTTGGTGAGATGATACCTAGAAGAACACAGAAGCTGGCTAGGTATATTTGGTCACATTTATATTCACAGGGGTCAGGTTAAGTGACCTATGATATAGCTTTATTTGTTTTAAAGGTTAAATCTGGCTGTCACCATTTATCTATTGTATTTTCCTATATGTATATATGTCAAATATCAAATTATTATGTTGTATACCCCAAACTAAAGCTATATGTCCCTTATATCTCCATAAAAAAGGCAACAGTCTATCACAGTTCACCCCTGGTTCCCGTGGTGTTCATGTCCTTTCCCGCTTGTGACATGCACTTCCTCCCCCTCCTGTAAGACCACTCAAGCGCATCCCTTTACGGTGTTTTGCTCAAGCTTAGAGTCCAGAATCTCGTTCCTGAAATCAGATTCAAGTAACTGATGAGGCTCTTCAGCTGCAGTTTTCCCCTCATCTGAAGACCTGGGAACTAAAGTTACCTCTCACCCAGATGGTATGCCGAGGGTGAAACAGGGACACACAATGGGGAGACGGGGACAAATGAGCCACAGTAGAACGTGTTATTCGAACACGGGGGTGGGGGGGGGCAGGCAGGGTGGTGAGAAGCACACAGCAGTTACTAATCCGTAGCAACTCTGAAATCCTGCCCTTTTCATTGCTCTGGGGACAAAAAGTAGGTTCTTTGGGACTGAGTTCTGCTCTCTGGGTGTGGTTTCTGCAGCTGCCTGTTCCACCCTCTGGGCTCCTGGCTCTGCCTTCTGAGACACTCTTCATTTTGCATTAGAACAGCCTGGAGTTGCATGTGAATAGTTTTCTTAGCCTGTTTCTGGCCCTCAGGAGGTTGAGAGCTCAGAGATGTAGGTTTTGTTTTTGTTTCTGTTTTTACCTTTACATATCTGTGCCTTTTAGTTCAAGCTGATATAAGTTCTTTAAAAGCTTTGTGGGTTTCCTGATGATCAAATTATCATCCAGTCAATTAGGCCAAAGTGAGGTTTATAAATCTCTTAGAAACAGAACCCTGTCTAACTCTGGTGCTATAGATCAAGTGCCTTAATAAGTCTTCAGAGCCCTTTGGTCTAGCATGGAGCATAGAAAAAGCGTATCATTAAAATTCTTACAAGTTTTTCTTGTACAGCAAAGAGTCTATGAAGCACCAGCTTAAATATTTCTCAGGTCTCAAAAGGGGTCTTAGAACAGGACCTTTGATGCTTTATTACCCAGAAGTCACACTTCCCATCAAGACATAGTACTCAATATTTGCACTAGGCCTTTCCATTAGGCCTCTTCTAACTTTGAAAACTTTCGTCAAGTGGAAATCCTGGAAGTGAAAAAAAATTTTATTTTCCAAGCCAGCCAGTTCTGATTTGTAAATAATTCCTCTAAATTCCACTGAAAACTGGAACATTTCCGTAGTTCCTTTCTCTTTTGAAATACTTTATCAAAGACAGCTTTAAAAGAATTATACTTTTAACATCCTGCCTGAAAAGATTACCTTGCCAAGTGATTTATTAGGTGCTTTTCGTGTCTTCTAAGCTGCAGCTAGTGGCAGCCTCACTGGTTGTTCCGCCAACGTGCAGCCTGGATCCCCGCTAGCTCGCAACAGCGGTCTGCTCCCTGCACGCCAAGCCCTCACTGGCAGTCCCCTCACTGCCCAGTCCCAAGGCCACTGCCTGTGTTTCAGGCCATTCTCACAGCAGCACCCCTACTTTCTGAGACTAACTCCTTTTTCAGTCCTCTATTGCTGTGTAACAAACAGCCCCCAGATTTAGTGGGTTAAAACAACCATTGTACTTGATCACAATTCTACGGCTTCGAAGGGCCTAAACTAACCATCATTCTACTGATCTTGCCTGCTGTCAGAGGGTAGCTGGAATCCACACGTGTTGTTCACAGGTCCGGCTCTTTCACAGGGGCAGCTGGGAGTCTGTACTTGGCTTTCTTCACATGGCTAACTTGGACCCTTCTGCACAAAGAGCAGGAGTTCCTGAGAGAGAAGCTCCAATGAGCAAAAGCTCCTGAAGCCTTTGTTTGATATATGCTTCCATATATCCCATTGGCCCAGTCAGAGTCACTGTTGGAGATTATGTTTGATTTTGAATGATGTGCATACCTTTAGGACTCGGTCATTAGGGGCCGCAATGCAATGAGATTCTACTATACAATCCAACAGAGTTTTCTGTATATATTTTTCTTATTGCATCAATAATTTTGTAGTTTTTTTTTTCTGTTCATTATTGTGCCCATAGGAACTACAAATAAGCCTAAAATGCAGTGGTTAACAATAACTGTTTGTAATTCTTCATGAATGAATGAATACCTGTGGATCTCTTAAGAGAAAATCTATTGAAAACTACTAGAGCAATTCATAGACAGGGAGCCACTGCATTAAATAGTAATTCCACAGTATTGGACTCACATTAAATTCTTTAAGATATATAGTGAATTCCCCAAAGAAAAACAAGGTTTTCTAGTACTAAGATATATAAAGTCTAAAAAACATAAATAAATAAAAATAAAATTCACAGTCTGGAGAAATATATTGATTGATCCCATGGACAAGAAAACTGTTTAAGAATACCCCAATTCTCCCAGATAAGAGAAAACACAGGAGGGAAAATTGTATTATTGGTAAAACCTTTGATTTTTGTGAACTTTTAGCCCATAATAATGGGGATTCTGAGGGTATTAATTTCCTATTACCCTGAAGTTAGTGACTAAAAACACCAGAAATTCATTCTCTCATATAGTTCTGGAGGTCAGAAGTCCAAAATCAGTTTCTCTGGGCTCTGGAGGGTCTCAGGGCAGGACCAGTGGGCTGGCCCTGTTCAGCTTCTGGAAGGCACCCCCCCCCCCCAACTCTGACTGGTGTTCCCAGCCTTCCATCATCCAGGGCATTATTGCACATGGCGCCTCTTCTGACTCCAAGTCCTCCAGGGCTCGCCCAGAAGGCCCTTCGTGATGACGTTGGGCCCACCTGGGCAACCTCTCTGCCGCCGCAAGAGCCTTCGCTCAGTCACACCTGCACAATGGTTTTTGCCTGATAAGGTAATACTCACAGGTTCTGGGGAGTAGGATTTGGACACGTGTGTGTATCATTGGTCACCCTGCCACATGGGGATAGTTCATCATCCATACTAACCCAAAATTATATAAACTGTACTAAATGACACATTTTTTTCCTTTCTCTCGCGCTCACTTTTAAAAAGATTTTAAGTTTTGAGCAGTTTGAGAGATGGTAGCAGGGACAGAAAACAGAAATAACTATGGAGATTTCTGAGTTCTGTTTTCTGAGAATCTAAATCTTAAGTGAGTTTAAAGCAAGTGTTTTTAAAGGAGATTCACAAATTAGGACGATGTGCCCCTGGAGAAATAATAAATGGATGAGGGTGACCGCAGAGGGCGGGACATCTCCCCTCAAGAAGAGAGAGCCCCTGAGCTGGCAGGGAGGGAGGAGGTCTCTTTGTCCAGCCTCACCTGGGAAACAGCAAGGTGCCACGTGCAGATGGGAGGTGGGTGCGTTGACAAGTCAGAAAGCATTCGCTCATTGGAACCTGGCATAGAAACGGCAGACCTGACGTGGTGGTGTCCACAGGGGGGCGATGGCTGAATAGCAATGTCACTCAAAGTCACCCAAGGCCCTGGCTCTGGACAAGAGCCTGGTGTGGAGTCAGAGGGACACCCAAGAATGACGACAATGGATTCTTTTTATTTTTTGTAACCAGCCAGGGAACATGGAGTCTCAGAATCAAAAAATATGTTGTAGAAATTTAAAAAATAAACAAAGATAGTTCTTGCTTATCTGAGTTTGAGG
>PVJI01006804.1:0-83337 GCA_004026765.1 Micronycteris hirsuta | reverse complement strand
AAGGTCAAGTTCAAGAAGTTCATCACCACCCAGCCTTTATTGTATGAAATGTTAAAGGGAGTTATATAAGGTATGGAGGAACATCAACAGGGGAGTGGTAGGGGGAGAGGGTGGGAATGGGGCACAGAATAAGTAGCATAAATGGTAGGTAGACAACAGACAGGGGGAGGTTAGAATAGTATAGGAAGTGCAGAAGCAGAAGGACTTATGTGTATGACCTATGGACAAAACTAAAGGGTGGGGAAAGGGGGGTAAGGGGGTGGGGGGCAAGAAGGGGGGGAAAGTGGGACAACTGTAACAGCATAATCAATAAAATATAGTTAAAAAAAAAAAAAAGAAAGGGAGGAAAGGAGGAGGGAAAGAATGTTTAACTCTAATTACCTGTCACATCAGCGATTTTCAACAGGTATGCTGCAAGAGACACACTGGTGTGCCACAAGAATTTTTAAACATGCAATACCTGACTATTTAGTCAAGGGCACTGACCTCTTTTCCCGTTGAGTGTCAAATAAAAAATATGACAACAGCCAACACAACAATAGCTGTCCAATGTGAATGAATCAAAATTATATCTTTTTTTTTTTTTTGGCATACTGGCAAAAAATTTATTTTTGGTGTGCCACAGAATTTTAGCAATTAGTTTATGTGTGCTGTGAGATGATAAAGATTGAAAATCACTGTTACATTATTCAAATTTCATTTAATTTCTCAAAATAAAAATTTTAAGCAATTATATACAGAAGAATCCCAATTCTAGGTTTCTGTGTGTATACATTTGTGACTTGAAGAAAATTCATTAGTCATAAATTACGGTGCCATTTTCTTCTTTGATCTATCCTTTTTTACATTATTCAAGAAATCTACTTTTATAAGTAATTTTTCTAAGTACTCATAGAAAAACAATTTCAAAATCAATAAGCTTTCAAGGCTACTGCTAAATATCATTGACTATGGAAGGAAAGATGATCAAAAATATCATACTACTTTTCTTCTGAAATATACTTTTTCCCTTTCTTAATGTTTTAAGTTCAACTAACTTGAATAGCTGCACATATGTGTATATAAATAATGTACACATACCATCACACCAGCTAACTACACATACACAAAAAATGGAAATCAAAAAGCAATAGAATACTAAAATAAATGTAAATGGAAGTTCTATCATTTTCTTCCCATGGCACGATGAACAAGTTTTTCATACACTCCCAGAAGTTCATGAAAACCACTAGGAAGATCACTGGACTAAACCACTCCGATTAAGGAGACATGGAGACCTGTAGTCTAGTCTCAATACCTTTTACCAAAATTGAGTAAGGGGGGTTTAATCTGAACTTCAGTTCCAAAAATTAGAGGATTAGAGATTTTAAAGTACTTTCAATGTTATGGGGGTTTTTGGGTTTGTTTGTTTGTTAATATTTTATTTATTTATTTTTTAGAGAGCAGGGAAGGGAGAGAGAAAGGGAGAGAAACATCAATGTGTGGTTGCCTCTCACATGGCCCCCACTGGGGACCTGGCCCGTAACCCAGGCATGTGTCCTGACTGGGAATCGAACCTGCAACTCTTTGGTTCGCAGCCCACGCTCAATCAATATTACGGTTTTATAATCCCACTAGTCTCTAATAACTAAATATTATCTTTTAAAAGGGAAACTTGGGCAATTTGTACTGTTCAACAAAAAGGGAACAGTGCCCCATAGTTACTCATTTTATAGGAACTTCTTTAAGCAAACTAAACTAACAAATAAAGAGGCAAAAGGATGAAACCTATTGTATTGCTTGCTTTCTAGATACAAGAAAAATCATATTCATTCCTGCTCTGTATAAAGCAAACTGCCCTGAATGAAATAATTACCTTTTTTAAAAAAAGATGTTATTTTTATTTATTTTTAGAAAGAGGGGAAGGGAGGGAGAAAGAGAGGGAGAGAAATATCAATGTGCAAGAGAAACATCAAGCTGCTGCCTCTTGCCTGCCCCCAGCTGGAGACCTGGCCCGCAACCCAGGTATGTGCCCTGATGGGGAATCGCTGGCTCCATGCTCAATCCACTGAGCCACACCACCCAGGGCAAAATAATTACCTTTAAAATAAATCAGCACTATTTGTATGACTATCCATGAATTTTTTTTAAAATTCTAAAAACGTTCTGTTGCATAACCTTGCACCTGAGATTCTTCTTCAGGCATCTGAGCTCTAAAATTTATTTTTAAGATGACATTTAATGTAGTCTACAAATAGAAAACTCAGAATAAATTTCTATTCATCTGCTACTAGCAATGACAATCCCAAATTAATAAAAATAAAATGGTTGTATGTTTTAGAAGTAGATAACAGTAACCTATAGATTTTTAAAATCCCACACCATCTCTCTCATCTATTCTCCCTTCCCTTTTTTCTACTATTCCACCTGCATTCAAATTACATCAAATACCAGGCAGGAATCAGTCAATGGATGCCAACATGAAAAGGAACTTCCTACTGTTTAGTGTTGACTAGAATTTTAAAAAAAAACCTACAACAAAAGAAAGAAAGAAAAAAACTTTGTAATTTACAGCAGAAGAGCCATACTGGCAAGGCTGTAAATACTACACTTTGAATTTGTTCCCTCCAAATCAAACAGCTAGATGTAAATGTAAATTTATCTGATAGCTGTGGTTCAAGATCACTGGCCAGAATGCTATTTTCTAAGCATAAATAAAAACAAAGTGCCAACAAGTTATATTTACTTTACTATTTACATAGCACTTTTATATATTTTATTTCATTTTATTCTTAAACTCCTGACAATTATATTCTATCTCCATTTTTCATGTGAGGCGACAAAGGTTCATGAACGTTAAGTAACTTTTATGTCACAAAGCTAAAAGTTGGCTTTAAACCCAGATCTAAGTGAACCCAAATAAGGTAATCCAAGCAAAAAGCATGATTACAATTAAAATGAACTTAGAAGAGTGTTATTCATCGTTTCTAATCAAGTAGTGCTTCAATCAGTGACTCACTATGACAGAATCTCACCCCCAAATACTAAATGTTAATTTCAATTTGTGACCAAAAATACAAATAGATCAATCAACTCAAAAGATAAGAATAAATACCATGCAATCAGATATCTTGCATTTTAAACATAAAAAACTAATTAAATAAAATGTTAAGGGTAAAGAAAGATGCTTTTATTGGCATAGATACCTTTTGGCATATTATAATCTTCAGAAATCCACTACTGTGACATAAGATCACATATCTGACATAAAACCTTTCCTCTTTTCAAATACAGTGGTTCCCCTCTTAACCTAAAGTTTTGCCTTCCATGGTTTATATTACCAGCAATTAACACCCAGTCCAAAATATTAAATGGAAAATTCCAGATATTCATACATTTTAAATTGCACACCGTTCTGAATAGCATGATGAAATCTCTATCCTGTTCCATCCTACCTGGAATATGAATCATCCCTCTGCCCAGCACAGTCACACTGTACACCCTGCCTGCCCATTAGTTAGTAACCTTCTCAATTATCAAATCAACTGTTCGCAGTGCTTGTGTTCAAGTAAGCTTTATTTTACTTAATCATGGCCCAAAGTGCAGGAGTAGTGATGCTGGCAATTCAGGTATTTGTGTTACTTATATATGCCAAAGAAAAGCCATAAAGCACTTCTTTAAGTGAAAAAGTGAACATTCTCAATAAGAAGAAAAAAATGCGTGCTGAGGTTGCTGACACCTACAATGAGAACAAAATCTTCTACCTGTGAAATTGTAAAAAAGGGAAAAGAAAGTCATGCTAGTTTTACTGTCACACCTCACTGTAAATTACAGCCACAGTGCGTAAGTGCTTAGTTAAGATGGAAAAGGCATTCTGACAAGCGTAGTTCAGTTGGTGCAGTGCCTTCCCACAAAGCGAAAGGTCGCTGGTTGGATTCCTGGTCAAGGCACATGCCTGAGGTGCAGGCTGGTCCCTGGTTTGGGTGTGTGCAAGAGGCAACCTAGCGATGTTTCTCATTCTCACTGCCTGCAACTAACATTTACCAACCTCTTAATCCTCTCCCAGAGAGCATCTCTTTGACTTCTGATTGCTTACCTTCCATCTCTGAGTTCTAGATTGCTACCTGCTAAGCAAGGTAGGTTTCAGTTTCAAGGACACCAAAGTAAACCACAGCAAGCAAACACTAGCTTGAACCCTCATATACATTCTATCCAAGAGAAAAAAGTTTTATAGTTCTTCCTCCACTAGTGAGCATCTATAACTACCTTTTCTTCCATTACTGTGGGTCACAACCAACAAAGACACAAAACAATAAAAAAGACAGATAAAGATAAAAACGTAGTTGAAACCAGTGAACAAAAAACTTCCTATTAACTTCAACTGTAAATTAAACATAGAACAGTAGATGTTTCATTGGCTTCTCCCTCACAGGGTCCTGCTCGGATAAATCTCCTATTCAAAGGAGATTTAGAGAAATGTATATCCTAAGAATTGAGGTCTCCAAAAATAGAACCAGAAGACACTGAGCAAAAGCATACTCAAAGAAAAAAAAAGGATACTCAATTCCTTCTCCTAACCTCATTTAACCCTCCCCTTTGTGAAGGCACTGACTGGGGGGGGGGGGGGGAGATAAAGAAGGGGGAAAGTATTCACATGAAAGAACTTCCTACTTTACAAATCAGGGTAGAAACATGCATGGAGGAAAATGATAGCTCCTCCTGAATAAACATAACCTCCACAAATACACAACAGATTCTTCAGAATGTTTTAAAAATTCTTAAACAGGAACACCTCACAAACATAATCTTTTCCTGTTTCACTTCCTATACCAGAGAGGCAGGACTTGGACGAAGAGATAATTAGACTAGTTTGACCTGTAAAGACAGGGCTTCAAAGAAGAAATTCAAGGTTGCAAACTCCCAAAATAGTAGTGATTAATAATCAGTGTTCTATGTAATCTTTGTGTGAGTTATGACCAATTTAGTCATAAAAGATAGACCTCTTTGTAAAACAGCACCGTAGATAAAAAGGCATTTAACCATTTTATCTCCCTTTCCAAAACTCTCCCTCACCGAGAGAGACCCTTCTCCCCAGAGAAGACCCTCCTGTTGCCCTCTACATCCTGCATCCACTTGTTTCTTAGGTCTGACCTCTAAAATCCCATTCCCCACGGGGCACCTAAACACAAATTAGATTACGTGATTAAAGGACTTCACACTAATAGGTAAACGTGATTTAATCCACCAGGATTCAACTCCACAAATATCATTAAGCTCTACTATGTATAAGGCACTGTGTTTAATCTACCAAAGTACCTATTCTTCTTACAAGAAAAATTAGTTAAATCAATCTTTTAACAGACAATGTACAAAGAGGCACAAGAGTGACTGTTTCACATCACACTCTCCCCATCCCATTTCTTTCCTTCCCCCACCCCAAGAGCCAGGGAATATAATCCAAGGAATCAATATTTGCTTCCAGTCAGTCAATGACTGGGAAGACAATGTGCGATGGTATAGCAAGCATTAAACTTTCAAAACTAGAGCTGAGTTGCAGGTCATCTCCTGGATTTAACTTTACATACTAATTGCAAGTACAGTAAAGGGCTTCTCAATAAATTGATTCCACTTCCTTACAAGACACTTTTAAATTATCTTTGCCCAGAACCCTGAGTTATTAAACCATAAATACTGAGAGGTTTCTTTTTTTCTTCAGTTATTTCCAGTTAAAATGTTAATAAGTACCAGTTCAATTAGTCCTACTGTATTCCAAGGTTATTGAACTTGGCATTAGATTTATCTACTGTTTTCAATTAGACTTCACATTTTTCCCAAGTCCTCCAAGGTTTGAAATTCCAAACTAATTGGCATACTTGCTTTAAATCTCTTTTTTTTCAATTATAAAATTTACTAATTCTCACGTGTAATAGAGGTCCTAAACTGAAGAGCAGGATACAATTACTGACAGGTTTGGGTATGGCTGGGCCACATGAAGCTATTTTCAGTTGCTGTAATTCATTCTTAGTATTTTTAAAAATCAAGATGTTTCAAGCAAAAATCTAAACTTCTTGTATTCTCTTGAAAAAGCTTAAGACTGGGCCCATGTTCGTGCAGGGCACTTATCAGGTGGACCTGAGAACTGGATGTCCCTCTTGGATGAGGCATAAACTCTCCAGTGCCTTTCACTCATTTTTATTTTCATCTGCTTAGCATCTGAAGGCCTGTGAGTTTGCCATTCACAAACTATTTCTTTGAAAGGGTGCATAATGTTTTCCAGATCACTTCCACACTTCACCAAGTCACCTAAAGCCACATAGCAGACCATAACAGTTTGCAACTTCATAGTTAATAAGTTAAAAATCTCACAAGGCGTAGAGGGATGAGAAAGAAAAAAAATTCAGACTAGTAGAAGGGTGACAGAGAGAAGCAAAAAAGTCCATCAGAAAGCTTTTTTGGGAGTGAAGAGAAAAAAAAAGGTGAAAGAACTCAAAAACACCTCTGAGACACCGAAAGCTTTCCTGATAGAACACTACATACATTATGTTCTCTTTACCCTGCTCCATGCAGAACCTCCCTTCCCACTTTCTCTTTATGTGTAACAATAGCAGTTAGGTCATAAACTCTGAGAAATGTTAGAAACATTTATGAAACACTTAGACCTTCAAAAAGAATTGTCCTCACACTTTAACGGTCTCAATCCACCATCAAATCCTTTCCCAAGTATTTTCTACTGCTTTCTGCTTTGTTTTCAAATGACAACCACAGCCTTCACTTTCAATGCTTGGACTTCAGTCTGGATGGACTCTCCAATACAGAAACATTTTTTGGCCCTTATGGTTTCATTCCTTATATGTCTCTTATTACAATTTCTACAGTCTATTTCATTCAAAATGTATCCCTAACCTCCTCGCTAAAAAAAGGTTGATCATAGTTGTGTAGTTGGGGAAGGGGGGAGGTACCCAATTGTCCTAAAAAATCAATATACCATGCTGCTTTATTTATTGTAAATTTAAATAAAAAGCATGAAGACTCCTAAAGATACAAAATTTAAATATTTTTTGTATGCTAAGTACACAAAGTGACACACAGATGAGGCTCTATCTTTAGCATATCTTTTCATCACGGACTCAAAATACTGAGAAAGTATGAAATCTGTGGGGACCAGGGATGGTGACACTGTCCCCACATTAACAAATTACTAAGTGATGTCTCACCTTCCCGCACCCCATTCCAGAAGATAAAGGGTGTTAGGAAACTTGCATCTGAAGAAGAAAAAAAGTTTTTCTTCGCAAGTTCTGGGGAAACAAAGCGTTGCCGTACGTGATGCTATCACAGCACAAAACCACGCAGCGCACTGTTAGGATCTCACTGCGCTTCACCCAAAGGAAGACGACTTGCACCTTATCCCCTATTGTGATGCGCCCTCATCCGGACGTCGAGGCTTTGAGCCCAGGGACAGCAGAAAAGGGGCGGGGCACGGGATTACTCTCCCCTAGGAAGGATGGATGAAGGTATCGCCTTCACCCCTGCGGAAAGGCCTCGGGGGCTCCCAACCCAAAAACAGCACCGCCGAACTCAAGCCCCATCCCTGCCTCTGCGAACTGGGTGCCAGCGACTGGAGCCCAGAGCCCCACCCACGGTCCCCTAGGAGGTTCCGAGACGCCCAGACCACCGCCTGAGCAGCCCAGCTCTCTAGCCCTGACTCGCCCTCCTCCCCCTTCCTCCTTCGCCCCCGCCAAACCCAGCCCCCGGCGCCGCCCCCACCGAGTTCCCCAGCTGTGTCCAGTCACCCCCGAACCTGCAGTGCCCCTTAAGCGTCCACGGAGAGCCTAGGCAAAAGCCGGGGCCGGCGACACCTCCGCTTCCTCCTCAACTGGACCACTCCAGAGGTGTCTGGGTTGACGGCCACTCTGGCAGCTCCGGCTACCAGAGCCGCCCCGGCAGGTTGCAGGCCGGCTCCTAATCCTGTTCTCGCGAGAGCCCACAAGCCAAAGAGGCGAGGCTAACTGCGTTCTCGCGAGAATGGTGATCAACGCCCAGGAGTGGGCGGAGCGCCGGCTGTGAGAGCTGTTGAGGGAGCTGCAGCTGGGCTGGGCGTCCTGCTTGGGGGCTGGCGCTACTGATTGGAAGGCGTTGGTCCTCGCAGTCGTCAGCTGGCGTTCAACGGTGGGTCTCGAGTCTGAGAGGCTACGATCAGAGTTATACCCCCCATAACCTTTGAGTCCCACGTCTTTTCCTTCGACTTCCTGTCCCCGTTAGAAAAAAAGCGGACAGCGTCTCCAGCCCAGATTTAGAGAAATACCTTGGGGTCCTGAGTTTGTTCAAGGAAGGCGTTTTTCTCAACTGAACAAACTGCGAATCGCCTTTACCAGCCCAGCTGCGGAGTATTAACCAACCGGAGTTCACGAAAGGCGGTCGTTGTGAGGGCCACCCTTTATTCCCTAAGGTCCACAGCTGTTTGTTTTTAAATGCTGGGTTGGCGGGAACCGCTGTGCCAGCTGAACTCCTGCAGTTGAGCCGCCCAGCGAACATCAAGAGTAACCCAGATAGGGGATTGCTCCCTGTGGGCAGAAAGTCGCCAAGCAATAGTTCCAGTCGTTCAATTTTACTGAGCCTACCATGTGCCAAATGCTGGACTATATACAAAGTGGAAAAAAAAAAGACAAGGTCTCCTCCCTTGAAACATCCCCCCCACCCGGGGACGAGACCCACCCAAAGACAGGTGATCCCATATACTCAGTTGCTTGCACTGAGCTCTGGGAGCCCAGAGGGAGTACCTAACCGGCCTCTGCCGGCCACGTTGAGGAAGCCTCCACCTGGGAGTAATATTTGAGCTGAATCTTAAAGGATGAGTTAAGAGTTCCCCAGTTTTCAGAAGAGTGGGAGGGGCTTTGCAGGCAGAGGAAGCAAACAGAAAGAGGATCTGGTTTGAGTAATTTGGTATGAAAACAGATTTGCAGGAAGAACATCGTTTTAAAAAAAAAACACTTTGAATCCTTGTTTTGTTAGTGAAACAGAATGACTCTGGGTCCTATTATCTACCACCGAAAAACCATGATTTCCAATGCCAGAGTCTTATGAAAAGGAATGGAATTATTTATTCTAAAGTTTTAGAACAGGTTTAGAATAATGGTGGATATCTGCCATTAAATCTCACTCCTTTTAGAAACAAAAAACACCCATAATCACACAGTCCTGTCTGCCCTTGCAAAACTAGGCCAGTCAGGAGTACCATCTCTCAGGAAAAGAAACAGAAGTCTGTAGCTTAGCTGGGCAGATTCCTAGCTGTATTCTGGCTTCTTCCGGTCATAGGTGCTCAGCTAGGCTCCTGCTCTTAATCCAGAACTGCATGGACCCTCCTCATGGTGGGCAGGTGGGAGTCCTTCTGCATCCTTTCAAACGGAGTGGCCAAGACAGCTTCCAAGCCACATGGTCAAGAGATGCTTCTCCTTCTCAAGCCTCCTTGGCTAAACCCTAGCCTGGCTGCCATGCCCAACTTTAAGTCCTGGCTCCAATCTTCCTCCATAACCCCATTTCTGACTCCTCCCACAAAGGGGAGGAATACTTGTCAGTATTCTGGTTTCTTCTCCCTTTCTTGACTGCCATTGTTAGTCTGGGCTGGCTTGGTCCTCTTATGTGGCATCCACCTCCAAGCCACTGGCCCAAGAGTGATAACTAGGATACCACCTCCTGCTACATCTGGGGATAGAGGCATACCCATCTCCCTGGCTCCCAGAGCAGCAGGCACAGCTATTAGCATTAGTAAAACACTGGCCAACTTCTTTAGGTATGCAAAGTAATTCTCAATGGCCCTGCTCCACTTCCCCTTTCCCCAAGCCAGGTTAGTGAGGGACTTCCCATTTGGGGGACCTCTAGCTCAGCACCCTATTACATTAGAAATAGAAAAAACTCCCAGGCTCCCATATGTAATAGCCAAAATGTTTTTCAAACTGAGATGAACAGTTGAACAATATAGGATAGTGAACATCCTCTTCCTTATCTAAGGACACATTGATACTAGAGACCTAAAGGAAACAGGTTATTGTCATGGTATAGCAAGTGGTTATTATTGCCAACATTCTGCTAAATTGGAAATTGCCAATGATCGTTGAAGATTTCTAAGAAGAATCTAAATAGGAATATTGTAATACAGATAATGTCATGTACAAATTTTTTTTAAAAATCCTCAGGCAACAAAACAATAAAAACCTCAACAATCGATTTATTATCAAAATTTTCTTTTGTAAGCTAAGATCAAGGTAATTTTATAGTGCAAATTAGGGTTAGTGAGGTCTGTCAAACAGGAAATATTTCCTTCTATCGAAATAGAAGCTATCATTTCCTAAAGAAAATCTCTAATATTCTACTATACAGTTTCCCTTCAGACACACTATTTTCATAATATTACCTATATTTATATATATATATATATATAGTTTCACTTGGCTCATCCTACTTTTCTGACAAATACACCCAACACATAATAAGAAAACAAACAAAAAAAGTAGTTCTCACCCTGCTGTGGGCCAATCAGATGCTCTGCTTAGCAAATTCTAGAAATTTTCCAGAAAACATTGGAAGAATTCTATCAACAAGAGATTTCAGATTAAATACAGAGATTTTGTTCCATGAGAGAATCCAGTCAAACTATTTTATATTGCTGTGAGGGACCTACAGTTCATTAGTTCATTTTATTCTGTTATTTCTTAGAAAGAGAGAGAGAGAATCTAAAAGCTACCACTGTTGTCTGCTTTAAAAAGAAAGTTAACTTTTCAAATATTAATTTTGGAGCATAGATAGTCTCTATACATCCACTAGGCAATGCCATTGATTCGCACCATCACAAACTGCTCTACACAATAATTTGTGAATGCTGACTGAATGAGCTAAGTTTCAGACCCTTAATGAAAGGCTTCCTTCTGCAATACCAAAGCATGCACCAAAGAGATCAATACAGAATTTCCTATTTAACAGAAATTAAAAGTTTCATATAGAAGCAATGAACAAACCAGTTTCTTTGGTTATCTATATTATTCCATCTCATGGCACGCTAACTCACGATTGTTACACAGCAAAGGATATGATAGACTTCTTGCTCAATACTTACTTACTCAACAAATAAATAAGTCACAGACCCCAAATCCTCTTCATTTTAATACCTGGGATTGCTTTGCACTATAAGGTTTGAGCTTGGTCACCTAATGGCAGGAACAATGACAAAAATTACACACGAAAAGGACTCTATCCCTATTCAGCAAATGTGTTCATTGACCAAGACCCTGAGTAGGAACACTAGGGGAGATATCGACATTATTAACATGCAGGTTCTGCTGTATAAATGAGCTAGGTAATTAAGTAACAAGAGCAAACAGTTTGGGTTATAGAAAGATAGAGACAATGTGCTGTGGGAGGTCAGAGACAGAAAAGATTGCTTCTAACTGAAGAGATGAAGAAGGTGCAGGAAAGGGGGAGGTAAGAAAATATGATCTGGGCCTTAGGAATAGATAGGACTCATACATGTCATAAAATTCTGTTAGATGAACTGCCCAGAGAAGGCACATTTATAGAGACAGAAAGCTGACCCAGGTTGCCTAGGGCTAGGAGTAGAAGCAAAGATTAATTGTAAATTGGCTCAAGAAAACTTTTGGGGGTGATGGTAGTCTTCTAAAACAAGATGAGTGATAGTTGTACAATTTTATAAATACTAAGTATCACTGAATACAATAGGTGAATTTTATGTGAGTTATACTTCAAAGAGCTATAAAAAGAAAAAAAAGGACATTAATCCTATTGGGTTGTGTCTTAGTCAATTCTTTGGGTCCCAATTTTTTCAAAGGTCTTATTTATTTTTAGAGAGAGGGGAAGGGAGGGAGGAAGTGAGGGAGAGAAACATTGATGTAAGAGAGAAACATCCATGACAAACTTTCGGTTTGCAGGATGAAACCCACCTGAGGCACACAGATCAGGGTTGGATCCCATTTTTTATGACGACTGTTTTAGTTTACTTAAAAAAAAAACCTGAAACTCATACGAATCAACAGCAAAACAAAACAAACCACCTGATTTATAAATGGGCAAAGTATTTAAATAGACATTTCTCAAAAGGCGACATGCATTAGTTGTATGGCCCACAGGTATATGAAAAGGTGCTCATCACTAGTCATTAAGGAACTACAAATCAAAACAACTGAGATATCACCTCACACCTGTTAGAACAGCTATTATCAAAAAGACAAAAGGTAACAAACACGTGTTGACAATGATACGAAGAAAAGAGAACTTTTGTAAACTGTTGGTGGGAATGTAAATTGGTACAGCCACTGTAGTAAACAGTATACAGTTGTCCCAGGGAAATACCTACCCAGCCAGAGACTACATTTTTTTTTGAGACTAGATGCTCCAGCTTCCCTAGGCCACCCCAATATTACAATATTAGGCATGTCTATATTATAGTCAATGAAATGTGAAGAGATGATGTCACCTTCCTTGGCCTTGCCAGTAAAAACTTCCCCCATGGCATTCCTACTTTATTTATCTATTTTTTTACTTAGAGCTCACTGAAATGGACACAGACAACCCCATGGTTACCATGGTAGAAACTGAATCCCTAGCCACCCTGTTGACCTCTTAAGCTGCCTAGTAATATAACATTCCAGTACTGTTATGTGGATGGGAAATAAACTTCTATTTAATTCAGGTGGTCATACATTTGTTACAGCAATTTGCTCACCCTAACTAATTCAGAAATGAGTACCTTTAAATAAGATGCTGACTAGCAAAAACCTAAAAGTATGGAGCAGGGGCTTAGGTATAGTGGATGGTGAGAAAATAGATACCATGAACTGGAAAGACAGAGTCCGTGTTATGCTACATCATACATTTAAAAAGTGATATTAGCCCTGCCTGGTGTAACTGAGTTGGTTGGACATTGTCCTGCAAAGCAAAAGGTTGCCGGTTCAATTCCCGCTCAGGGCACGTGCCTGGGTTGCAGGCCAAGTCCCTGGTCGGGTCATGTGCGAGATGCAACTGATCGATGTTCTCTTAAACATCGATGTTTCTCTCCCTCTCTTTCTCCCTCCCTTTCCCTAGCTTTAAGAATAAATAAGTAAAAACATTTTAAAAATGATATTAGACTATCCATTTAATCAAGGGATGTTGATATTCTATGAAGAAAAGCAAGGGAATAATAATAAACAAAAACAAGAAGGTAAGGATAAAGAGGGATATAATTGAGGAAAGGCTAATAAGGAATTTTTAAGTTAATGATAATATTCTATTTCATTATCTGAGTGGTGAGTAATGCTGTCCATTTTATATTATTTCTTAAAAATCTTCATACATGTTTTATACATGCTTTTGTATAAAACAATAAAAAAGGGCTCCCAGTCTAGATGACGACATAGACAAATGCAGTACTCAAATCCTCCCACAACCACATCTAAATTACATCTAAACTACAGAACAACTTTCATTCAGAACCACCTGAAATCTAGCTGAATGGAAGTCCTGCAGCTACGGATTTAAAGAAGAAGCAACACTGAGGCTGGTAGGAGAAGTGGAGATGCAGAACAGGCTGGTCCCACACCCACCTGTGGCAGATAAAAATCAGGAGGAATATCTCAGCTGTGGAGGTCACCCTTGAGGAGTGAGGGGTCCCAGCCGCGTACCACGCCCCTCCCCAGCCCAGGGTTCCAGTACCAGAAAGAGAAGTCCCCTCATGGGCTGTAAAAACCAGTGAGGATTGTGGCTGAGTGCGACTGAGGGCCTCTAGAGTCCCAGGCAGTTCCTCTTAAAGGGCTCATGCAGGGCCTTACGCAGATGCCCTCTCTCCGAGTTTCAGCACTGGGTCAGCAGCTTGAAAGGAACCAGGGACATATGGGGAAGAACTAAATTGTCTGGCATAGGGTGAGAGCCAGGGAGGCAGCTTTCTGCCAGGCAAATGTGCTGGCAGAACCTATTGTTCCTTTTCTGAGGCACCCCCCTTCCACCAGAGAACTGGCAGGCAAGTGCCATATCTGATCCCATCAACGTGGCTCTCACTGTTCTCCTCACCCTGGAGATTCCCTTAGACCCCGCTCCTCCTCTACTTGTAGGCTCATCCAAGCTGTTTCCAGTGGCTTATCCCTGCAAATGGCCTGTCTTACTCACGCTTCAGGCTTTCCTAAAAATCTCTCAAACAAGCAGCATCTGGCCTCAGCATGCCTCATACTTCTTGCTAAGGAGTAGCTCCAAGGCCTGCACTAGTGGCAGCCGGCCTTAGCTCACAGCTTGGGCCTCCCCCAAGCACCTCCACACCCAGCACAAGTAGCAGCCATCTGCAGATCATTTTATAACTCAGGTCCGCAGCTGGGGGCATACAAGAGGCAACCGATGGATGTATTTCTCTCACACTGATGTTTCTCTTCCTCTTCCTCCCTCCCTTCCCCTCTCTCTAAAAGTAAATAAATAAAATCTAAAAAATTAAAAAGAGATGGGAAGAAAAGTCAAAGAAAGGTGACTTTGTGCCCCTACCTGAGAATGACATTTCATAGGCTGAATCTTGATGCAAAGGGCACCATCAAGCACTTTTTCACTGTCTAAAAATAAAATAACAAACCTATGCCCTGGCTGGTGTAACTCAGTGGATTGAGCGCGGGCTGGGAACCAAAGGGTCCTGGTTCAATTCCCAGTCTAGGGCACATGCCTGGGTTGCGGGCCAAGTCCCCAGTGGGGGCCACGTGAGAGGCAACCATACATTGCTGTTTCTCTCCCTCTCTTTCTCCCTCCCTTCCCCTCTCTCTAAAAATAAATAAAATCTTAAAAAAAAACCCAAACAAACCTATGTTTATATAGGAACTTCAGATTTAATTTTTTTAATGTACCTACAATACTGTAAAGAATTATTAGATAGATGGTATTTGGAATACTGACTGTCCAGATGAAAAAATAATAGTAAAGTTCAAATATAACGTTTTGTCCTACGCAAAGTTGGACCTCAGAAGAATATAAGCCTAAAGTGAAAGGTAAAGCTTTAGAGCACATGTAAGAGATAACTTTGTGACCTAGGACTGGGGAAAGACTTCTCCAATGAGACTCCCCAAAATACAAACAATAAGATGTAAAAATTGATATACCTGCATCCATCCAAATTAATCATAGAGTCAGTAAATACACTGGGATGAAATATTTGTGTCATTTAAAACCAAGGAATTTGTATTAGAATATGCAAAAAATTCAAAATGAATAGGGCCAGAAAACCAGAGCTTATTGCTCTATCCTCCTCATTAGAACATGAACTCGCTGAGGCCAGGAATGGGATTTTATTCTGCTCTCGCCACGCAAGCCACATTTTAAATGCACAGCTGGCTACTGTATCGGACAGCACAGAATATAGAACATTTCCACCATCGCAGACTGATCTGTTGATCAGCATTGATCTAAATAGAGCAAGGCTGTGTATTTTACACTCCTGAGGTATCTTGTACATGACAAATAATGAACACTGAATAGATAGATACGTGTCAAATGAGAAATGAATAAAGTTTTATTCTAAAATATACAAAAATTCTATTCCTTGCAGTTTGGGGTTCAGATTAGAAATATGATCAGTAGGTTTGAATATAGGCAAATGCTTTTGCATTCAAGTTTTAGACCACTCTCTCTTTTTCCTTGATGAGTATTTTCTTACCTTTCCTGAAATGAAGAGGACAATAGTATCAAGCTAGTAAGATGTGGGGGCCTGGTACTTTGGCAATATTAAAAGGATGATATTCAAAATATCAGAATATAAAACACATTATAAAAAAATTTTTATGGATGTTAGCTGAACCTATTGCTATAATCATTTTACAATATATGTAAATTAAACCGTTATGCCGTATGCCTTAAATTTATACAGTGATGTATGTCAGTTATTTCTCAATAAAACTGGAAATAAAACCATTTTGTGTCGTTCTTCCTAGTAGTCAATCCATTTGAACATTATTGGTGTTGCTTATAACCAAAAAGATGTTCTTATAATAAGTGAAAAATACTTAACTTCTTTTATTTGGAATCATGATCATTAAATTTTTTATTTTGCATTGTAAGATGGAAGAGAGGTTTAAAAGTGCAATTTTATTCTTTTATAAATTATGCAATAACATACTTTAAAAAGAATAAACAATAAGAATAGGATAACTAAATGAGCTCTTGAATAAAAGTAGAATCAAGCAATGAGAGTGATAGCTGTCATAACTAGCAATGGGTTATATGCAAAGTTTGTTAATATTAGAAATTTCGGCACATGGTGATCATAATAGAGCTCGAAAACATTAGCAGCATGCAATATTGTTGCCCTATGCTCTCCAGAGCAGTGCCCTGACAGGTGTGTTTCACTGGGATTTAGCTTTAATTAATACATCCACATCAGCTTTGTCTGCTTCTCCAAGGCTTTTTTGATGGCTCTCAACCAGGACGTTGTCTTCCTTTTTTCGGGGCCTCTGCGAACCAGCATCCTTATAAGCGATAGAAGCTGCGAGGGCCACAAAATTGTGCACATCCTGCAGCTTCTTCCGCAGCCATTCCACCCTTTCCATCGAGTTCAGATGTTTGCCCAGGTTATGCATAAGCTGTATCTCACTCACAGATCTCTTCCTGTAGGGAGCAAAACAGAGAGGCCACTCCATTAGCTCCCCTCTTCCAGTCATAAAGCCAACCATAAAAATCCAGGTCGCATGCCCTCGCCTCGCAGAAGAGGCTACAGTACTTACTTGATAGGTTTCCCATCTGATTTTGCAAAAAAGCAAATTGCAAACATGACGATCATTACTTTAACCATGTCTTTTGCAGACATCATCTTCACTAAAAAAGAAAAGCAAAATGCAGCTATTTTAAAATGTTGTTACTGTTCCAAACTCTACAATGAAATTTATTAGTTTATGTCATAACTATACAATTACACAAAAATGTTACAGGAACTCATTGAACTGGTTTTCATGAAAGACTTTTGGAATCAGATTATTTTACAGATACATTAGTATATATTATATATACACATAATTGGACTTACAAAAATTACAACAATCTCAGAACTTTCAACAACTGAACATAAGAAAAACAAAAACAAAAACAAACTAAGCAAACAACTAAACAGGAACAAAATCACAGAAACAGGTCACATGAAGGGTTATCAGCAGGAGAATGAAAGAAAAGGTACAGGGAATAAGAAGCATAATTGGTAGGTACAAAATAGACAGGGGGTGATTAAGAATAGTATAGAAAGTGGAGAAGCCACAGAACTTATATGTATGCCCCATGGACATGAACTAAGGTGGGGGAATGCTGGTGGGAAGGGGGTGCAGGGAGGAGGGGAAGAAAGGGGAGGAAAAAATAGGACAACTGTAATAGCATAATCAATAAAATATACTTAAAAAATTTTGACTTATGAATTAGATTAGTTTTACTTTCTATGTAAATTAGTTTTACTTTTTAGGTATCTTTTTTAGCGTTCTTATGCAAGTTTTAATATATGAATTTTTAGCCACATTAGGAATGAAAAAACTCACATTTTAGAATTTTCTGATATATTTTATATTGGTTATGACTAAGTGCTTACAATTTGCTTGAAAATGGTTAATTTTCTTAATTAGATAAATTATTAATACCGTTTATTTACTTAGCAAATTTCTTTTTCATAAGTCAGCTTCATTTCAGGCATTGCAATAATAATCATAAATACCAAATTAATAAGCTATGATTTAGAGATATTTTTAACTGAATTGATGCACACTTCTACCGTTAAAAAATATGTGTGTTAAAGTATTTAAAAGTCGCCTAATTAATTACTTGTTAAATAAATTTAGAGCTTTGGCTTTATATAAAATGCTTGTCTATTTTTTTCCTTCACCTTTTTTTAAAACAATCTTGTTTGAGTATAATTTCTAGCACTTTCTTATTTTGCTCATAAAGCTTTTCATCTAGAAATAGAATAGTCTTACCTTAATCTGCATTTCTTTTTTAAAAAGATTTTATTCATTTATTTATTTTTAGAGAAAGGGGAAGGGAGGGAGAAAGAGAAGGAGAGAAACATCAATGTGTGGTTGCCCTTCCTGTGCCCTGCACTGGGGACCTGGCCAGCATCCCAGGCATGTGCCCTGACTAGGAATCAAACTGGCAACCCTTTGGTTCGCAGGCCGGCACTCAGTCCACTCAGCCACAGCAGCCAGGGCAGAAGTGCTTTTTCTTAATGCTTAATGTTCTCTGTTTTAACATACGCACAGAGTGGCTATGTACCATACTCATATTTTTAAAGGAGCATGGCTTTATTTATGTAATTATTTATTGATTTTTGAAATTATATCATTTAGAAATAGGATAAGTAACATTATAATTTATTACATTTATTTTCATTATGCAGTATAAAGCTATTGATAGAGCAACGAAAGCATATACTTCAATTTTGGTTTATGTATTTTTTAAAAGTCACTGTAGCTAGATGACGGGAGCACCGGCTTCTAATCCCAGTTTTGCCCCTTCACCTAGTGACCTCACACATCTCTGTGCCCTATTCTTAATGGAAACAAGCTTTTTACAAGAAAGTCATAAAAAAACTGAAAAACAAGTGTAACATACCCTTACAATCTATGTACATTTTTCAGATTAGAAAATTAAAAAGGTTCTATGTAAAGGAATAAATATTCAGCAGTTAAAACTCAGTTTCTCCAACTACAGTATATAGTTTGAATTTTCCAGGAGTCATAAACAAACTATTTGGTAAGGATATTCTGCAGGAAAAATGGAATTTTAACTCAATTTAATGCATGTATGTTAGTTATTTAAATCAGAATTATTTATTCCTCATTAGTCTGTTTTATTTCAAAATTTCAGTAAGATACCATTAAAGCATATCCTGCCACATTACAATTTTTGTGTGTCATTTCAGACAAATTTAGAAAAAGCAAGGCCTCCTGAAAGAGCTTTATCACAAAAGTAAATGATTTGAGAGTATTTTAGTGGCATATATTTATTTTGTATTGTGGCACTTTATACTAAACATACCTCAAACCCTCCTTTTACATTTTAACATGAACAAAGAGCATGATATTTGTAGAAAATGACGCACATTAAATAATTCCTAGATTATAAAAAATACCCTATATGAGATTTAAAAGAGAAAATAAAGATTACTCACCACACAATGTCTCAGGACAAGATCTTTCAGGTGTATTAGCAGCTGGTGCTCTCTTCGAGTTGAGTAAACTTGAGAAAGCTGATGATTTGGATTGTAGACCCTTAAATGTGACTTTTATATATAGGTCTTCCACTGACCAGGAGAAGCTTTTTTTTAGTTGCAGATGACATCACTCCCAATTCTCTGGATCATAACTATAGGATCAGAGCAACAGACACCCCCATTGGGCGGTGCTCATTCCTCTTAAGTTTTAGATAATTGGATATGAAGAGTAAAACAGTATGGGACTGGGGGAAAATATTTATGCAGAGATTTCTAACAAACATTAAATTGTAATTTTAAGTTCTGACTGGATTAATGAATTTATATTATAATAAAAGACAGATTTCAATGATTTATGGTAAGGTCATCATTTTACTTGAAAGTAAAATGCGAAAAATAAGTATTTTTATAACCATATTATAGGTATAATTATTGTGAGGATTATACTGAATTATACTATGTAACTCTTCCTTTACAAGCCATTTTCAACTAATCCACTTCAGTCCTGGTCATCTTTGAAAAAAATAGATACAGTGCTTTTTTTTTTTTTAAGATTTTATTTATTTATTTTTAGACAGAAGGGAATGGAGGGAGAAAGAGATGGGGAGAAACATCAATGTGTGGTTGCATCTCACGTGGCCCACCTAGGGACCTGGCCTGCAACCCAGGAATATGCCCTGACTGGGAATCGAACTGGCGACCCTTTGGTTCCCAGCCCGCGCTCAATCTACTGATCTACATCAGCCAGGGCTACAGTGGTTTTCTTAAAGAAGGTGTTAAAAATATTTTGAGAAAATGCTCTGAATATGTAATGAATTTTAAAGGCTTCAAAAGTAAAATGATTAAAAAATTTATTTAACTTACATTTCATTCATGCCTTTTAATTATCTGTGTTTTAATTTCCAATTAAAAACATTTGATAAGCAGCAACTATACATAGGCTTTACCTATGATATCCCACCAAGTCTTCACAGCAATTCTTTAAGTACCATTATTAGGCCCGTTTCCACATGAAGACACTGAGGTTTGGAAAGTAAAGAAATGGAATTCAACACAGGTTTCTATGACTCCAGAGTAATTTTTATTCTTACTCAGTTTCCCCCTAGAAATGCTGTCCTTCTTTGAACTCTGCTCAGCTTGACTTTAATTGGCCCTTTGCAACCTCTTTGCCCAGGGGTTGGGTCTTTTTGTTTGTTTGCAATAAAGTATTTTTAAATCAAAGTATGTGCATTGTTCTTTTTTAGACATAATGTTATTGCACAGTTACTACACCGTAGTATACTCTAACATAAATATTCTATGCACTGGGAAACAAAAAAATTTGTGTGATTTGCTTAATTCTGGTATTTGCTTTACGGCAGTGGTCCAAAAAGACCACACCTACTTGACCAATTGAATTCCAACAAAAGCACAAAAACAATTCAGCAGAGAATGATAGTTTTTAAATAAATGATGAATTAATAGTTTAAAACACATATCCAAAAATATTTTATACATGCACACACACACACACACACACACACATAAGCTTACCACTGTGACATTCTGGGTTTGGTTCCAGGGGTCGGGTCTTGATTCTTGTGCCCCCTGCTGACGGTTGAGGACCTGTGCCCAAACCTAATTAATGGAGGCATAATGCTGCCACCTATCTGATTTCAAATATGGCGACATCCTGGTCTCCATCTATCAGATCAAAGTCCTTGGAATAACAAGTCCCTTGTTAAATGTAGGATTCTTTAAGGCAGCTTGTCTCCCAAATGAAGTCCCAGAATTGGATCAGTTCTCTTAGCTCTGGTCCCATCCAGACTTCATATTATCCCTTTTCCTGCAAACCACTGCTAAGGTTTGTCTCTATATCACGTAAGAGCCCAGCCAAGCTTCAATAGTACCTGTATGAAGTCCAGAATGAGAGAGATGTGTTAGTCCTGCTCTGGGAAATCCTCTACTTGGACAAATATCACTTATGGTGTGTGTCCAGACTCCATTTTTGAAGTGTTAGAGACAAACTGCGACGTGTCTGGGGGTATGAACCAGGTTGTTTAAGATGCTGGAAAACAATACGTGAAAGCAGTTGAGTGAAACGGAAAAGGCAAAGCAAAGCAAAAGGGAGGGGAGGGGAGGGGAGAAGAAAGGAAAGAAAAGGAAAGAAAAAAGAAAAGGTTTGAGATGATTATATAACTGTTTTTAATTTTTTATAGGGTTATCATAACAAAGAAAAAATATTTTCTGTGGTTTAAGAAGGAAGAACAGACTTCAATGGTTAAAGATTACAAGGAGGCAGCTTTGAGCTCAACTTGGGTATTACAATTGTTAAAATAAGGAATCAATCACCTTGTAAGTAGCAAGTTCTCCCAGCACTGGAAGTGTTTAGAGACTAGGTGAACATTTATCAAGGATATTATAGAAATTCATATATAGCCGAGTATTGAACTGGATAACAAAGAGATCCCATTTGACTGGAAGAATCTATTGTTTTGATCTTTTTAAAGACCTCTTCTGACGCAGTCTACACATAATATGTGTGTATCATATTTTTTTTGTTACACTTACTCTACTGAGAGAAAGGAGATTTGGAAATGCAAATGGTTTTATAAACACACTTTTCAGTGTTATTATAAAGCCATGTTTAACATTTTAATTTGTAGACTTTCCCCATTTTTTCAAGTAAGTGTAACATAACTGGCAGCCTTCCAGGAGTGATGGAATTGTTCACTGTCTTCCTCTTATTACAAGTATTTAAGCATAAATTGCCATATTGAAGACAACCACAATATGAAACTAGTTTCACAGAGAAATAAAGCAAACAATTGAGGCAATATTCATTTGCATAAAACATACACTGAGCATCGACTATCTGTTAAAGGCTATGTTAATCACTAGATGATTAAGACACGATCTCTGCCTTCAAATTTAACACATAGTTACAGTACAATGTGATAGGTATTATAATAAAGATATGAACAAAGGCTTATGAAAGCACAGATGAGGAAGTGTTTCGCTGGAGTTGTTGGAAGATATTTTACAGAGAATCTGAAATATTCTCAAGGATGATTGTGAGTTTCCATCAGAGACGGTGAGAAAGGACAGAGGGCACAGCAAGTACAAAGGCATGAAGGCAATAAAGATTGAATATGTAAAAAAAAAAAGATTGAATACGTGTTAGTGGAAGGAGAGGGGAAATGGGGGATGACAGCAAAGAAGTAGGGTGGGTACGAATTATTTTTTCTTATAGTCCTCTCTAAACCCATTAGTAATATTTTTGTGTCCTTCAGATTTCTAAAGGGACTACTTGACCTTCCCACAAGTAAGAGATATAACTGACAAGATTTGGCACATGATTTATCTGAACCATCAGGCCACGGGACTGCAGGCATTAGATAGAAGGAAATCATTTAAGGAATAAGACAGCTAAGGGTTATGTGGGCATGGGAAGCTGATGTCACAGTGACAGAGAGAAGAGCTGAGCACAGCTTTTTGCTTTGAATAGCTCAGCCTTTCTTAGCACTCTCAAGTTCCCCAAAGCTAGATTCAGACATCCTACTATAGATGTAGACATTCTCACATTTGGGGAGAATAAAGGGCCATGCGTTATCTCGTTTTGCATTATGGGAAGTTTCATTTAAGACTGACTTGTTTTTCCTTCTGTTTGTTCAATTAGAATTAGTAAGTAGGTTTTGAGGACTTAGCATCAAGGGCTGGGAAAAATAGCTATAGTTCTCCTCATTCCATGTTTTATTGCTAGGTTAGATGACGTCTATCTTAACAGTTAATTTACTTTTTTTTTTTTTTCTTTTTTAGGAGCTTTTGAGAGCAGGAGCTTCTATCCCCATGGCGTTAGGATGTCTTACCCTTCCAGTGCGTGGATGTGTTTAACCAACTGAGAAGCTCTCTGAACTCCATAGTTTAGGTATAATGGATCATTAACTCAACCTCTAAACTCTCTGCTCCCCAGAGGAGAAGAGAAGTTGACTTACTTTTTTGCTTTAAGCTCTTCTGTGGGCTATTGAGCTACTGAGTTCTTGATTTGTCAGAGAAAACCTTCCTCCCTCCCTCTCACCAGCTCCTGAACTTATCTGTAGTTAGAGACAAAGAACAAAGATGCACCAAAGAACATATAATAACTGTTTAATTTTCCTGGTGTTTTTTGTAATGTGCACTTCCTTACTTTTCTTCTCCACAACCTTTTATTGATGGATACTGTGAGTGTGGGTCTGTAATGGACAGCATTTAGTAAGCCAACGATCTCTTCCCATTCATGAGCTGGTATAAACCCTGGAGTCTATTATATCTGAGTAGCTCTTTGATGATAAAATATACAGCTACCCTCACAAGCAAAATATAAGTTATTGCTTTTTGTCCATTCTGTCTGTGAATAGATGCATGCGTCGCCAGTCTTTTGCATGTTTATGTGGAATGGAGGAGTGTTAAAATGACATGCACTGTCGTCACAGTCAGAAAAGGGCATTTCTTTCCCTGGCTGGTGTAGTTCAGTGGATTGAGTGCGGGCTGTGAACCAAAGGGTTGCTGGTTTGATTCCCAGTCAGGGCACATGCCTGGGTTGCCGGCCAGGTCCCCAGTGGGGGCCACATGAGAGGCAACCACACAATGATGTTTCTTTCCCTCTCTTTCTCCCTCCCTTCCCTTCCGTCTAAAAATAAATAAATAAAATCTAAAATAAAATAAAAAAAGAAAGGGGCATTTCTTTAGGTGGGTCACACTGAGGGTCAATAATGAGATACTGGATGTCTGGGATGACGAAGTCTTTCTAAATACAGCAAGAAATGTTTCTGTCTTGTGACAGAGCAAGGCAGGAAGTCATTTAAGGAAACCTTTGGATCTTTATGTGATTGAAAAGATTTCTAGTTGTGCAGATGCCTCTGTAACATTCTCTGTGACAAAGGTAAGGAATGGAACATGTCCTTGAGTGCTCTGCATTTAAAAGCTCCTCAGGCTTTAACCTTTTATCCTGTTTCTTAAAGAAACAGTGGGGAGAAAGTAGGCTTAACTGACAGCTTTTCTTTCCTTTTTCTTTTCTCTCTGTTTTTTTTTTAAATCATAAGGAACATGGACAGCCACAGTAATTTAATCAAGAAGTGAAGTCACCCATTTCTGGTGACACTTTTCAGTGAGCTGACCAGACCACTGACATCATCACTCCCAATTCTAAATATTATTTTTTGTTGTCCCATGAAGGTACTCATACATTTCAGACCAAGTGTTCAATTTGGAGTGCAGATAATAAGTTTTCTTCAGTTAATATGGATTTTCCTTTGGACTACCTAGGTTCGTAGTTCTGCTCTGCTCTCCCTTTACTGTTGGTAGAATGTCATATACAATTTACGATACTAGGGAAAAAAAAAACAATGTCTTTCACATCCCTTCTCAATGTTCAGCTGGAGCCGGTAGGCTGTGTACTCTGACTCTTTCCTACATGTGTTTGAAACAGTGTGAGAAAAAGGCCAGACAAGGACTATTGGTTTCCCATTAGTGAAGCCCTGAGTCAAATGATCCGGGTTCTCCAACTCATAGTTTAAGAATGCTGACACCGCAATCTAAATTATGGTTTTGATCCATAATTTAGTAAAGATTTGGTCCAATACAGCAAAGATTTGTGACACACCTAGAGTCAGACAGTACAGAAACAATAGTCTTTTTCCCTGATTACAAATTTGTCCTTGAATTTTGTTGTCATGTGATTTTTTTTTAAGTTAGAGCATTTAACCTTTTAGATCTCAAATTCCACATATTGGAGTAGAATACTGCCTTCCCTCCTTTGAATTGAGCTTTCAAACACGAGCTATTAAATGTGAAAGTGCTTTGCATATAATTGGCACTTTAAAAATGCACGTGGAATCTAAATCTGAAGGGAAAGTGTCCCTGGCCCATTTCCTCAGATGGGTCCACCTCACTCCAGATGTCCCCAGTAACAAATATGTAGAGTGCTGAGCTCCAGGGCCCAATCTGCTCTCTGCCAACAAGATCTGCCAGCCCAGCCACCTAAAACTCAAAAAATTCTGAGACAGTGGGCTGTTATGATGTTCATAAAATCCATTCTGAATTTGCTAATTGCACAAGGAGTTGTAAATTCAAACTAAAATGAAGCATATCTTTGTATTGTTGGTAACACAATGTGCTAAGAGTGGACTCCTACGCAACTTACACTGACAAGCATCCCTAGAAGCCACATTCTTCTCACACCCACCTGGCAGCACTGTGCAGTGGAAATGGTTAGGACCTGCGTATGAAAGATGAGGGTAAAAATTGTAGTTCTGGCACTTATTAGTTGTGTTGTCAGTGGAAATCAGGCTCTTTCACAGGATCGTGAGGAAAGCATTCCAAGGACCCATGCACAAGTCAAATGCTGATTTGTTAGTGTGGAAGGCTGCCCCTGTGTCCCATCTCTGTCCCTCCTACCATGGAAAAAAGTCCAGCTGCATTTTCAGAAGGCCAAAACAAAAGCCAGAGTCCAGAGTTTCTGCTTCATATTAAAGCTTAGTCCTTCAGAGCCCATGCAGTCTGCTGTGGGCCCTGATAGCGGCAAGACCCACATTGTCCCTTGCTCCTGGGCAAGAGAGCACACAAACAAACAAGGAGAGTGTGTTACTGAGCCAGAGAGAGAGGTAGAGAAAGAGGGAGAAAGTAGGAGTTCCTTTGTTTACCCGGGATTATATTAGCCTGGGTTTGAGATACACCAGGTGCTTTTGCAAAATACTCAATCAACCTCCCAAGCTTTCATGGGCTTTTGGTAGATTTATACCCCCTAGTTAGGCTGAAAGGCCTCTATGGTCCAGCACCGCCCCACCCCTTCCTCCCCTGCTACCACCCCAACAATCCAGTACCAGAGAGGGGAAGAGAGGAGTGTTAATCCCCTTGGCAGGGCAATGCTCTAATCCCCTGGGGTGTGAAGCTATAGCTTCCTGGTGAAGCAAAGAGGTTTATGCTCTCTGGTTTATTAAGCTCAGTGTCTAATTCCCTTTGCTCTCTTTCCTTTATTAATAACTAGTTACCTACAGTAACAGTGGCACAACCCAGAATAAGTCTTTTTTTTTTTTACAAAACCTTAATTTCCACAGAATAATAGATATAAACTATCCCATAGAGCTATTATGAGGATCCTATAGAATAATGTACTTTGTCAACTGCATACATGATATTAACTTCACAATTAACAGTAGTAATATTATTTTCATAAATCCTGTTAGGGTGATGTAATTGCAATTTGTAGCTTTTTGGGTCCCTGTTCTAAGCTGATTGAATGGCATTTCGAGCATCATAGAGCTGCTCTAAAGGCTCAACCTAGAATGCTATTCACTTCATCTTTCAACAATGAAGAGAATTTTCAGCGTGGCTTAACAAATTGTCAAGAAGACTTTCTAAGGGGCACAAGGACAGGCAGGCAGATAAGATTCTGTTTCCCCTCCAGGGACATTCTCCATATGTCTAACTTACCAATAAAGTGTGAAAAAGTCACTGTGAGACTTAATTCCAAACATACTCACGTGGTTGGTTATTTTAAGAAATCAACTAGAGGGAAGGTCACAATGGAAAGATCGCTAGACTTAGAGCCAGAGGACCTTAGTTCAGATCCTGGCATTACTAATGTTACCATATTCAGTCAATAAAAACATTGGACACCACCATGTGGGAGCATGGCTCTGACTTCATGCGCTGCCTCCTTGTCCCCTGCCAAAGAAAAAAAACACCCAAACCACTGGACACTGGTCAACAATAATATATTGTATACTAAAAGTAGATATCATGGTAAATGTTCTTTTCACAATTAGAAAAAAAAAGAATTAAGAAAACTCCACAGGACACCCAATTAAATTAGACTGATTTCTAATCGCCTGTGCATATATACACTGAAATAAAAGAAAAATATTGCATGGGCCATATTTATATTAAAAATTATTTGTATTTATCTGTAATAAATTATAAGTATCTAAATTACATACCTCCTTTTAAAGTTATATTTTCTTGATGATTTGGCATTTCTTTTTTTTTTTAAGATTTTATTTATTTAGTTTTTAGAGAGAGGGGAAAGGAAAGAGAAGGAGAGGGAGAGAAACATCAATGTGTGGTTACCTCTCACGCACCCTCAACCGGGGACCTGGCCCACAGTGCAGACATGTGCTCTGACTGGGAATCAAGCCAGTGACCCTTTGGTTCACAGGTCAGCACTCAGTCCACTGAGCCACACCAGCCAGGGCTGATTTGACTTTTCTTAACAGTTCTTATTTTGTAGCATTTGTTTATACAGTTTCCTATGTTAGACTGTAACATAGCTTCTACATCTAAATTACTTCATTTTTTGCACTGAACATACTTTAATAAGAAAACATACTCAACATTACCTTATGAGCTGATACCCTAAATATGTACTGGAATAAAATCAACAACTCCAAGAACCACTCTTCAAATTTGATTTCTAAAGCATATAATACCATCTTTCATGACATAAACTGCTTTCCATCCTTCAGGACTACATTTCTTCTCTTAATGACTTTATAAATAGTTATCCACTGACAAAGAAAGAACATTGTCATGAGTTTTGATTCCCCTCTTCTTCATCATTACATGTGATGATTTCACTCGTTCCCATGCTGGATGAGTATTCAGAAATATCCATGTAAAAGAATCAAATTCTTCAAGTTAGTTATGACAAATTCCAGAATCATTGTTCACTTCTAGTTGGAATTTTTTTTTCCTTTTCATAAGCAGAGTTGTACTTTTTAAGAACAGGCACTTAACTGGATATTTTCATCAGTTCTTTCTTTAACATATTCAATAATTTCCTTTAAGCAATGGAGCACTTTAATAACACTGCTCTTCTTTAAATATGAAAATCACTCTAAGGAAATACTGAAAACCATGGATAAGAAATAAGTAGGCTTCACTTAACGAAGTATTTTAAAAGTCAGCAAGGATTTTGGGAACCCTTTCTTCAGAAAGTATGACTCCACTACATCGATCTCACTGTGGATTCTCTAACTATATTTGTTACATAGAGACCATGGGGTTTTAAATGTGAGAGAATTGAATAATACTGAATGCCAACAAAAAAAAAATCACAAAAATAATTTGATCATTCAGTTTGAATAGAATAAAAACTGAAGGTCAGATGGCCATCTTTGCTCTAATCATGGTTATGTGGCCTACTGTCCACTAAGGAAGGACTTTGTGTGGGGACAACTTTTCTTAAGAGGAGATCTGTCTGAGTAGGGCAGGTCATGACGCACGCCTACCTTACAGCATCAACAGGTGTGCTGCAAACAATGTGTAGAAGAGGGAGCAACTCTCCCCTCATTAAGTGTGGGCTGTGCAGAGTGGCTTTCCCCAAACAGCACAGTGTGAAGCGGCGAGAGGGAGGCATAACTTTACAGTAGCGTAACCCAATAAACATGACTTCGGCCAGCTGATCAAGGTCAACAGCAACAGTGATAGGTCATATTTATAGAACATATGCTTGATATTATGTGGTGAAAATGACATTTTACCTCTGTGATTTTCCTCCCAAAATCCAGATTCTCAGCCTAGTTATGAGAAAAACATGGGGCAAACTCCAGTTGAGGGACATCCTACAATATAGCTGACTAGTACTCAAAACTGTTATCAAAATCAAGGGCAGTCTGAGAACCTGTCACAGCCAAGAGGACTAAGGGGACATGACAGCTACGTGTAGTATGGTACAACAGAAAAGGGACATTAACTAAAAACTATGGAAATATAAATTAATTGTGGTCTTTAGTTAATAAAATGTATCAGTATCGGCTCATTAATTACAACAAATGTACCATACTAATATATTAATACATTAATAATATATCATGTTAATAATAGGGGAACTGTGTGTATATAGAAACTCTCTGTGCTATTTGCTCAATTTTCTGTAAATCTAAAACTCCTTCAAAAAATAAAGTCCATTACTTAAAAATATTCATGGAGCTATGATAGGCAATTACAACTCTCAATTTTGAAAAAAGTTTAGGAATTGAATTGAGAACTAGAGAGGTGACCACACAGCAAAATTCAGAGTCAAACTAGATTTCTTGGATCATTTTTTGTCACTTCCCACAGCACTTTATATTATGCAATCTTATTTGATTCTCACTCTCTCTGTGAGGTAAATACTATTTCTATACTTTAAGTGAGAAGCTATAGCTTGGACTTACGAAGTTACCAGTTCAAGTTTATTCAACTATGGTGTGAACACAGCCAGAATTTAAATCTATGTCTTGTATATTCATGGTTTTTTTCCCCTCAATACTGTACTGTGGAGAATAAATAGAATGGAAACGGGAAATTCAATTCAAAACATACCTGCTAACGTTGAGGCCCTGTGTTCGAAGGTATGGGATTATAGAGAAGATCAGGTATTGACCCTGACCTTGAGAAATGTATGCTCAAGTGAGGGAGACAGACAAATATGGTTTACGATAATACCAGGGGAACTGGAGTGGGGAAGAATGGCAGAAATGGCTGTTTAACTTGCACACAACCGTATTCCTGTGGGTGGTAAGAAGTTTCAAGGTCAGATTCCTATATTTACATGCAATCTCTGCAGATTGGAAGATTACTTCTTTTAACTTGAGGGAGCATTGAAGGATAGGATTCTTGGTTTCTTTTCAAGTGTAAATTAGATGACACTCACAAATGATAAAGCTGACAATCTTTTATCTTGTGTAAAGATCTCTGCCTATAGTTTTTCAACTGTAAATCCTCTCCTTGCCACTAAATAGTTCAGCTGACAATCTGATTTTAAAGTTAGATTCAGCAAAAGACTCTTATTTTTCATTAATCAGAATGCAATAACATAATAATAGTTATCCTTATAGAGCACTCACTAAATGTCAAGAACTATTCTACATGTTTTAAAAACATTATCTCTTTAACCTTTACAAAAATCTTAAAGTGGGACCATTTTAGCCCGTATTTTACAACTGAGGAATCTGAAAGTTTAATACTTGTCCAGGGTTACCCAATGATAGTGGTAGAGACATAATTTCAACAGGAGTGTGACTCCAGAAAACATTTTATAATAATTATGTTTCATTGTCCACCTACCCCTCCAACACACATATTCACTCTGAAATGGTGTGTTAAAGTGTGTTTACTTATATAATAATTTACACGTGAGGAAATAAATTTTCTCTAATCTCTAAAATTATGTTGATCTTCTCAAGCTCCCCAAAAGCCTATTAGCAAGGACATAAATATCCTCAATTAGATTTAGTTTACAAATGAGTTTGCCCTGGCTAGTGTGGCTCAGTGCATTGAGCACTGGCCTGCAGACTGAAAGGTTGCTGGTTCAATTTCTCATCAGGGCACAAGCCTGGCTTGTGGGCCAAGACCCCAGTTGGGGGTGTGTGAGAGGCAATTGATGTTTCTCTCCTTCTCTTTATCCCTCCCTTCCCCTCTCTCTAGAACTAAATAAATAAAATCTTTAAAAAAATGAGTTCAATTATACATCATCGTCCAGTAGGATATATTCCCGGAATGCAAAAATGGTTTAGCATATGTTACATTAACAGAATAAAAGGGGAAAAGACACTGTTATCTCAATCGGTACAGAAAATCATTTGACAAAATTCAACACCCTTGATAAAAATACTCAGCAAACTAGGATTAAAAGAAAATATAAGAAAAGCCATACATGAAAAACCCACAGCTGACATTATACTGAATGATGAAAGACTGAAAACGTTCCTCTAATACCATAAACAAAATAAGGATCCTTGCTTTTTTAACTTCTATTCAACATGGTACTAGAAACCCTAGACAGAGTAAAAAGACAACCCACAGAACAGAAGAAAACATTTGCAACTAATATCTACAATACATAAAGAACTCCTACAACTCAATAACAAAGCAAACATGTGGGCAGAGGAATTGAGTAGACACTTCACTGAAGAAGATAACAAGTGGCCCATAAGCACATGAAAAGATGCTCAGCACGAACAGTCATCAGGGAAATGTAAACCAAAATCACAACACATACCACTGCAAACCAATCTGGACAACTATTTAAAAACAAAAACAAAAGCAAAGCAGAAGATAACAAGTGTTTGTGAGGATGGGGAGAAATTACAGCTCTGTGCACTATTAGTGAAAATGTAAAATGGCACAACCAATGTGGAAAACACGGTGATTCCAAAAAAAAATGAACACAGAATTGCCATATGAACCAACAATTCCACTCCAGGTATATACCCCAAAGAATTTAAGGCATGGCCTCAAACAGATATTTGTACACCCATGTCCATAACGTTAATTCCCAAAAACCAAAAGGCAGAAACCCAAATGTCCATCACCAGGTGGATGGATAAGCAAAAAGTAGTATATACGTACTGTGGAATATTATTCAAACCTAACGAGGAATGAAATTCTGATTCATGTCACAATGTGGATGAACCTTGAAGATATTATGGTAATTGAAATAAGCTAGACACAAAAGGACAAATATTATACTATTTTACTTATATGAGGGACCTAGAATAGCCAAAATCATAGCAACAGAAAGTAGAATGGTGGTTGCCGGGGATGAGAAGTAGGTTGGTGGGGAGTGGTTTTCTAAGAGGTACAGAGTTTCAGCCTGGGGGATGAAAAGGTTCTGGGATTAAGTAGTAGTCATTGCTGTGAAACAATGTCAGTGTGCTTAGCACCACTGAATGGTGCATTTAAAAATGATTCAAATGGTGAATTGTATATGTATGTTTTTCTACAACAAAAAATAAAATAAAAAGTTCAAGTCACTCATTGAAAGGGATTTATAACTTTAACTTAACCCTTCTAAATTCACCCCCTTGCCTTTTTCCCCTCCAAGATGACATCCAGGGCTAAAGGCCAAGGGGTGTGGCCTTCATGATCTTGTGACATTGGTGAGGAAAAAGCCCCACACCTAGGTTGGTTCATACATATGTATGCCCTGTAGTCCAAATACAGGTGATTTATTCCTGACCTTTGGCATGGAATTAATGGCCTATTAGTTGTTTACTCAGTTTCCAGACGCCTTTCCTTGATGATTTAGTTTCTCCTGTCTCTGGGTGTTATAATTTCCACTCTCAGTTTCTACCACATTCTCCAGCCAGGCGCTAGTCTGGGCTGTCCAGTGTTCATGCCTTTGCTGCGTGATCATCTTATTTCTATTATCAGCCCGTGCCAGAAACACGGCCCCTCAACTCAAAGTTCCTACCCCAAGGAAACCCAGGGCACTTGAGAGAGCAAACTGAACCCTCTCTATACCTAACCAGGTCACTCAAACAACTTAACTATGCTTCTTGTACAGAGCCACACAAAATAGTGATTTCCTTCCCAAGTCCCAAATGGGGTTCAGGACAAGAACTCCTTTGTTATTGGAGTTCTTGGAGGTGAAGGATAAAAAAGAGATAGAAATCAATGATGTCTAACCGTTGCTCTTTTCTTGAGGGCACTTATGTAAAGGCTTTTCTGTTTGAATTCCTAAGTCCTGTTGGCCTTAGATTCAATGACACTGAATATTATCAAGAACACATTTAATAAAGCTTGCAGTTCTGGTAGCAGCTATGCAGAAGACGCACAAGGTCACCCATTCGATTCGCAGTCAGGGCACATGCCTGGGTTACGGGCATGTGCCCTGATCAGCTCTTGCATTAACCAGGTGAAACGATCAGGACAGAATGACACCGTGGAGAATGATCTGTGTGTACACTGAGCTCCCATGTGGGTGAAGAACACACCCTGGAGACGATGGGTCTCAGCAGATCTTCACCCTGATTGCATATGACCATGACTAACAGCACAGCTCAGTTACACTGGCTGCCATCTTTGTGATTGCGCCCCAAATACCAGAGTGTTTTTGATACTTCTTGTACATTCTTTCCCAGCCCACCTGTCAGCATTAGCCCACAATGTGGGCGGTACATGCCAGTAAAGGTATGCCTTCCCTTCTTCACCCAAACCTCTGCCTCTGGAATTTTGGCTAGAGGGTAGTATTGGGCAGCAGGACCCCACTTGTTGTTCAGCAGCACTATGAGCATTCCACAAATATTTGCTAAGATGAGCTGAAACAGCACTGCAAGTCACGGGTGTCAAACTCATTTTCACCGGGGGCCATATCAGTCACACAGTTGCCTTCAAAGGGCCGAAATCATTTTAGAACTGTATAAATGTAACTACTCCTTAACTGTTAAGGAGTTGAAATTACATTCGACCCTTTGAAGGCAGCCACAAGGCTGATGTGGCCCCCCGGAGAAAATGAGTTTGACACCCCTGCCGTAAGCGGAAAAGCCAGTGTTTGTGCTGCCTGTCATCTACCAGGCCCAATAAGCAGAGACAGGGATTGAATCTTTATGGGCGCTCTATTCAGATGGCCGGCGATCTGAGAAGACAGTGGGTTTGTACTCTAACAGACCATCTTCAGTTCCATTTTAAAATGGCCCTTTTTATAGGAGAACAAAGTGTAGGTAAGGGGTTTGGAATTCAGGGAAAAGTTAATTGGATTTAAAAAACTGCAACATTATTGCTCCAGGTAGTGGTCTTTAGCTGTGCCCTAGGCGGTGGTCTTTAGCAGTGTCCTGGACCTCTCCAAGGAGCCAAGGAGCACAGTGACTCAGATACCACCCCGAATTGCGTGCAGTCCTCCTGAGGCACAAAGATGAAACTGCTTAGGGTCTCCTGGAGTCAGGGTGGGTCATACCTTCAGTTCCTGGAACAATGGCTTTTACATGCTTGATTACTAAGCTTATTAGCTACTACTTAAACTAAAAATTTTCAACTTTTGAGTCCTCCACAGTATCACTGATTCTTGGTTCTTGTTTCTCTGTGCTTCTCAGGATAATGGCCTCCTTCATCTGACACTTGCCCGAGCACCCAGGGAGTCAGGCTTCCCTTGAGAGTAAGACTTCTTGCTTGGCTGCTTTACTTGCGGGAAAAGCCTGACCCTCATTCTACATTCCCTCTGGACATCTAGTAGGTATTTCAAAATTAACATGTTTAAAATAAAATTATTGATAATTTTTAAAATCCATATAATCTCTAGTTCTCTCCCATTCTTCCTCATCTGCAAATGATGCCACCATTCAGAAAGTTATTAAAGCTAGAAACTTGAGTGTAAACTTGTTGATTTCACTTCCAAATTAGATCTAGAATCTATTCATTCATCTCTGTTATCTCCACTAGCACCATCCTGGTCTAAGGCCCCCTTCTTTCACTGCAGGAACAGCCTCTTAGCTGGACTTCCTAATTCTAATCTTGTTTACCCTACACACACAGCTCCCTCTACACAAATCAGCCAGAGTGGGCTTTAAAAATGTAAATCAGATCACAATATCCTTTGGTTTAAAATCATTTAATAGGGTCCAATTGCACTTTGGATAAATCAGTTCTTAAATGACCTACAATTCCCCTGAGGAATACAATGAAGAAATAAAATAGTCACTGTAGTCAAGTTGTTAAATTACTAAAATCAAGTAGGTTGAGGCATGAGGAAACAATTCTATTTCTGTTTTAACTAGCCTGGGAACTCGCACAAAATTTTCTGATCCTGTGCCAATGCCTGGACACACATCAGACTTCCAGATAATCCTCCAGTTATCCACGTGACCAGAACACTGGATAGCCACCTGACATACATTACCCAGAGCACTGGATGTGACTAGACCTTCTGGTGTCTATCCTTCAGACCACCTGGCATCCATCATCCAGATCACCTGACACCTGACTGACAAATGCCCTGGACCAATCCTGGCACTGAAAATGCAGGGATGATTTTTCTCCAAAATGTACTTTTTAGTATAAAAACTCTTTGCTTTTCTTTCTTCTTAATACTTCCGGGTTTTTACCAAGTTGTGTTTCTGGTTTGCAAATCGTAAGACCTTTCAATAAATCTTTGTCATTTATTTTTAGGCGAAGCCTCCAGATTCTTTTTGAGTCTGTTTGACACCCTGCATATATTGCCTGCTTACCTCTCCAGTATCACTGTCCTCTGCACAGCACATTCAATCACTTTGGATTTCTGTCACTTCCTAGAGTATATCTAGCTCTTTCTTGCCTCAGGGACTTTCTCTTGTACTTTTTGTGTTTGGAATGCTCTCGACTAGGGCTAGTTCTTTCTAGTTTCATGAGCTGATAAAATTTTAACTCTTCAAAAAGGCTTTCTGGAACACCCTTGACAATAGAAGTTATTTTAATATTCTTAATTATGGCACACTGTTCTTTTCTTTACAGCAACCTGAAATTTTTTTTTGTTGTAATTATTTTATTTGTGATATTCCTTGTTATATGTCTTCCAGACAAGAAAGTAAACTTCAAAAGGCAGTGACATGCCCTGGCTGGTGTAGCTCAGTGGATTGAGTGTGGGCTGGGAACCAAAGGGTCACCAATTCGATTCCCAGTCAGGGCACATGCCTGGGTTGCAGGTCAGGTCCCCAGTGAGGGCCATGTGAGAGGCAACCATACATTGCTGTTTCTCCCTCTCTGTCTCCCTCCCTTCCCCTCTCTCTAAAAATAAATAAAATCTTAAAAAAAAAAAGGCAGTGACATTGTTTAGTTTTAGTTATATCACTAATTCTTGCCACACAATAGGACTTTAATAAATATTCTTTATTATTTTTAATTATATTTTGATTATGCTATTACTGTTGCCCTGATTTCTCCTCCTCCCTTTGCTCTCCTCCACCCAGACCCCCATTCCCTCGGGCAATCCCCACACCATTGTTCATGTCCATGGGTCATGCACATAATAAGTTCTTTGACTACTTTATTTCCCATACTGTACTTTACATCCCCATGGCTATTCTGTAACTACCAATTTGTACTTCTTAATCCCCTCACCTCTTCAGCAATTTCCCCACACAACTCTCCCATCTGGTAATCATAAAAAAGCTCTCTGTATCCACAATTCAGTCTTTGTTCTTCTAGTGTGCTTAGTTTGTTTTTTAGAATCGATGGATAGATATGTATTTTTTGCCATTTTATTGTTCATAGTTTTGATGTTCTTCTTTTTCTTAAATAAGTTCTTTTAACATTCATATAACAATGACTTGGTGATGATGAACTTCTTCAGTTTTTCCTTGTCTGGGTAGCTCTTTATCTGCCCTTCAATTCTAAATGATATCTTTGCTGGGTATAGCAATCTTGGCTGTAGCTCCCTGCTTTTCATGACTTTGAATATTTCTTGCCAATCCCTTCTAGCCTGCAAAGTTTCTTTTGAGAAATCAGTGGACAGCCTTATGGGAACTCCCCTGTAGGTAACTAACTGCTCTTCTCTTGCTGATTTTAAGATTCTCTCCTTATCTTTACTCTTTGGTCTTTTAACTTACTATGTGTCTTGGAGTAAGACTATTTGCATCTATCTTGTTTGGGACTCTTTCTGCTTCCTGGACTTGCATGCCTATTTCCTTTACCAAGTTAGGGAAGTTTTCTTTCATTATTTTTTCAAATAGATTTCCAATCTGTGCTCTTTCTCTTCTCTTTCTAGCACCCCTATGATGCTCATGTTGAACTACTTGAGTATACTATCCTAATTTTTTGTACTCTTTTTTTTTCTTGTTATTCTGACTTGGCTTTTTTTTTTTTTTTTTTTTGCTTCCTTATGTTCCAAATCATAGATTTCATTCTCAGCTTCATCCACTCTACTATTGTTTCCCTGTAAATTTTACTTTATTTCAATTGGTGTATCCTTCATTTCTGACTAGTTCTTTTTTATGTTCTTGAGGTCCTCACTAAGTTCCTAGAGCATCCTAATAACCAGTGCTTTGAACTCTGCATCTCATAGATTGCTTATCTCCATTTTTTTAATGGAGTTTTGATCTGTTCTTTCATTTGGGCCATGTTTCTTTGTCTCCTCATTTTGGCAGCCTCCCTGTGTTTGTTTTCATGTATCAGGTAGAGCTTCTTTGACTCTGTGTCTTGGTAGTATAGCCTAATGTAGTAGGTGTCCTTTAGGGTCCAGTGGCACTGCATTCCCTGTCACCCAAGATGGGTACCCAAGGTGTGCCCTTTTTGTGGGCTGAGTACAGCCTCCTCTTGTACTGTTGTCGCCTTGGTTGCTGTTGGCAGATCAATGGGAGGGATTTCCCCAGGCCAGTTAGTTGCAAGGACTGATTGTGACCTCTGATCGATAATCTCCATGCTCTGTGGTGGATCAGCTGTGCAGGGGCAGGGTGGTGGTGCTCTGTCATGGTTTGTAGCTTCCATTGGATACACAGGCTCTGGGGTTTCCCAAGTGGTGCAGGCCAATGTCATCACCAACTTGCATTTTGCCCAAGGCCACCCTGCATGAGCTATAAAGCAATCTGAGATTGCTGCAACTTGTGCTGGGGTTAAGAGATTCTCAGGCAAAGCCAAGCTGTGAATCTAGGCTGGTTGCTACTATTCTAGGCCTGAGGCCACTTAACAAGAGGTACTGAGGCTTGGGGCTCACTGAGGCTGGCTTTTGCTTGTTTGAGAGGATTTAGAAAGTTGTGAAGCATGAGCCAAGACCAGTCATTCATATGGAAAATCATCTTGGGTGGGCCTGAAGTTGGATGGGACAAAGTTTCTGCAGATCTCCAAGGCAAGTCAAACGATGTTAGCCAGGTTGATGGAATCTCAGATATGGCACCAGCCTGCCAGTTCTGTGGCTCTGTGCGGGAGGACTCATAAAAGGGACAATGGCCTCTGCCCACCTTTTTGTCTGGGAGAAAGCTGTCCCCCAGCTTTTACCTTGATACCAGACAGTTTACTTTCTCCCTATATGCCTCTGGTGCCTTTCAAGCTGCTACCGTGGTGCTGGAGCTCAGAGGGAGTGAGTCCGAGTAAGTTCATATGTGGGTTTTTTAAGAAGAACTGCTTGGGACTCCCAAAGTTTCTTCCACCAACTCAATCTCTGCTGGTTTTTGCAGCCAGAAGTTATGGGAACTTATCTTCCTGACACTGGAACCCTGGGCTTGGGAGTCAGGTTTGGAGCTGTGACTTCTTGGTCCCAAGATATCCCACTGGAATTTTTATCCACCACACGTGAATGTGAGACCAGCCCATTCTGTATCTGTGCCTCTCCTACCAGCCTGGATGGATGTGATTTCTTTAATTCCATAGTTGTTATACTTTCATTCAACTCGATTTCTGACAGTTCTGAGTGATGGTTGTAATTTTGATGTAGTCGTGCAAGGGAGCAAACTGCGTTTACCTATGGTGTCATCTTGACCGGAAGTCAATAAATACTCTTTAGATGAATAAATAATTGAATGATATCCATCTAATTGAGAAAGCTGTAAGATACAGTCTTTATTCTTGCCCTCATGCCACTCAGGTGGCATTTATTCAGCATACACAAAGTACTCAGGAATAAGAAGACAAACAACTCGAAGAAATATAGGTAAAAGATTAGAAAATATCTTCTTTGACTAATAAATATATATATCTTTATTATATAAAGATATAAATACAAGGAAAGATGCTCAACATCATTAGTGATTAGGGGAATGCAAATTAAACCCACTATAGACACCATTACACAGCCACTAGAATGGCTAAAATGAAAAAGGCTCATAATACCAAGTGCAGATAAGTATGTGAAATAAGTGGAACTCTACCTCACCAGTGGGAATGAGAAATGGCATAACCACTTTAGATAACAATGTAGCTTCTCAGAAAGTTAAATGTGCACTTTCTAACTTGGCAATCCCACTTCTAGGTATTTACCCAAGAGAAATAAAAATGTGTCCACTCAAAGACTTGTAGACTTAATAATAATTGTTAAAAAAGAAAACAACCTGAGAACAATCCAAATGTTCATCAACTGACAAATAGGTTAAAATTATGATACATTCATACAGTGACATATATTCAGCAATAAATAAATTACTTTAATGCATTTCACAAACACTATGTTAAATAAAAGAAGCCAGATATGATTTTTTTGAGCAAAGAAGAAAATGTTTTTATTATTCACAACATAAAATTAACATGACAACCCATTAGAATTGAACCAAAGTAAATAATGCTGTTATAAAATTTACATTTCACACATTCATTTCGAGGAAAATAGTACATAGTAGGGCTCTTCTAGATCTTATAAATTGATTCGGTAAACTTTTAAAAATAGTAAACAGCAATTAACATATATTCTCAAACTGTGCTAAGAAGGAGTTAGAAAGGCAACTGTGAAAACTATGGTGATAATAAGTGGCAGGATTAGAACTGTTTTGTGCCCTGGTTGGTGTGGCTCAGTGGATTGAGCACCTACCTGCAAACTGAAAGGTCACTGGTTCGATTCCCAGCCTGGGTTGCAGGCCAGGTCCCAGTTAGGGGCAAGTGAGAAGCAACCAGTTGACATGATCTCTCACACATCGATGTTTCTCTCCCTCTCTTTCTCCCTCCTTTGCCCTCTCTCTGTATATTACAGAGAGAGAAACATCAATGTGTGAGAGATACATTGAATAGCCTGCAACCCAGGCATGTGTCCTGACTGGGAATTGGACCAGCGATCTTTTGATTTGTAGGCAGGTGATCAATCTACTGAGCCACACCAGTCAGGGCAAAAGTCTTTTTTTTTTTTAAGAACTATTTCGTTAGGAATGTTAGGAACCACATTTCTATTTTACCTGTTACATCAGTGCACCTTTTTCACTGATAAGGCAACTGTTTGCTGAGGGTGCCGAAAAGTTGAACAAGTTTCTTAGGTCGTAGATGTTTGATTGATCAAGACTCAAACAAACTTCCTTTCCCAATTTCGTCTCATTTGGAGCAGAAATAAATAACTTTGTCTTTTGTATGTAAGGGAGCTAATATTTTTAATTCAGCTGCTGTAATCTTTAACTCACAATTTAAAGGGAGAATGACTTATTATTAGGAGAAAGTCTTTGAAATACTTCCAGTTTTAAGAATACCAAGGCTTCTGAGTAACTTCTCAAACCTACCTTTCCATTTTGGTATATAACTTAAACATAACACATTGGATCTGTATTGTAGTAATTTCTTTATCACCTACATTTTGCCCTCAATAAGGGTGAGAGCTGTAGTTTCAAACAATTCCTACATATAAGGCATCTTTAAATTAATTTCCTTTTCATGGAACTGAGACCCCCCCCCCACTTCCGTGCCTGTGAAAGGTAAATTGAACACAACAGAAATAGTTGCATATATATGTGTGTTTCTATGTAAGTTTGCAGCAGGTTACTTTATCAACACCATTAGAAAAACCTAGACTACAGTGACCACTCTTAGAAATCCTCCCCCAGGTTGAGGAAGGCAAGTACAGTTCACTGAAGGATGTGATGAGGCTGCAGTAAGTCTTTTCTTCGTTGCCCGCTACTCCCGCACGGCCAGGTCTCACCACCACGGCTACACGTACATCTGCTTCCTCAGCAGCCCTGGCCCCTAGAGCAGCATCTGCCGGGGACAAGACGTTGCTTGAGCACCCCACGCTGTTCGCAAGCTTGCGATAACTTACTCTCCACTTTGTATCCAATCTTGGTATCAAAGTGACTACCAACAAGCTCAAGAATATCCTGCCTCCCCTCCCATGGGGTAGAATGCCCAAATAATCGTTTCTGTGCCTCTACACTCCCTGAAGAAAAAATATACACCTTCATTCCGGCTTCTCTCCACTTCCTGACTGGCGAAACTACATCTTCTAAGAACTCTGCTTTCCCGGCCCTGCCGCGAATATTGCCCTCCGTGCGTGGCGCTGCAGCTGTTTCAGTGCCAGGGTCTTTCAGTTCAGAGACATCTGCCGGCACACATTGTCAACCCCGGCCTGGATCGTCGGTTTTAGGTCGTCCCCCGCCATTCTCAGATGCAGCAGGGATCTGAACAGATTCATCCAGGTGGGAGTCCTCTTCAGCCTGTTTCCTCAAAAGATTGACATCCTGCTGGCACTCCTCTTCCTCCCTGTGGGTCTGCAAATAAATACTCATTAACATTTTCTTTGATGTAAGGAAATAAAGTGTCCCTGGGCTCTGGTGGAGGGGGGGTGGAGCAGACTGGAGTAGCTGAAGAGACACTGGGGCTTGTGGTTCTGGGGAGAGAGCTGCAGGGACAGCTGCCAGGATCCCTGAGCTGTGTTCTCCTCCCATACCTCAGACATTGTGTTTTTGAAAAGGAAAATTTCCTGCAGTGGTAAAAATCACATTTGTGTTCTACAAGAGCCAGGAAAAATAGAAGGAGATTGTCTACAAAGGATCAGGAGGGAATTCTTGTAGTGATGGAAATGGAATGTTCTATATTGTAATGATGGTGGTGGTTAAAGGACTATCACATTTTCAGAACTCATCAAATTATACTTAAAAAAATGGTGAATTGGCCCTGGCCAGGTAGCTCAGCTGGTTAGAGCATCATCCTGATATGCTAAGGTTGCAGGTTCAATCCCTGGTCAGTGTTACAGAATGGACCCCTGGGGGTAAGGAGGGGGACAACAAAATACTATTACCAAATGCCCCCCCTTCTCCCAGGGTCCCCCTATACTAGGTTCACCTTGCCTGCCTCCAGGGAATGACATCTCTCAATGCCAGAGATTGGTGAAAAGAAAAGGAATTATTTATTCAAAGGTTGTACAGACTTAGAATAATGACTTGATGTCTTCATTGAGCTCCCAAAGTCCCTTAGAATACCCACAAATGCACACAGTCCTTCCTTCCCCGCTTTTGCTCAGTCTGGGGTAACATATCTTAGGAAAAGAAATAGAAGTCCATGGCTCAGGTAGCCCCCGGTTCTTCCCAGTAATCCGTGATCAGCTGGCAGGCCTCCCTCGGTTCCCAGCACCATCAGCTGTGTTGCCGCCACGATCTCCAGTTAATTCAAAACCATGTGGCACCTTCTCATGGCCCACCAGCCAGAGTCCTTTTACCCCTTTCCTTCCTGCAACATCTCTCCTGCATTCTTCCAAACTGCTGAGAGAGAGCTCTGCATCGCTGCTGCATCTTGCTTCCCAGCTTCCTAAACCATGTGGCCCCAACCTACTCCAAGTTCTCACATAGGCCCTGTAACCAAGGGGAACTGCCTCCCAGTTACTTCAGGGTTGAAGTCACTCCCATCTCCCTGGCTCAAAGCAGGGCCACAGCTATTTAACATATCCATGAAACCAGTTAAAAGTTACAAGATATGTTAAATGACCATGCCTGAGGTTAGTTGCAAAGCTGTTGCGATGCAAAACAACTCTCAATGGCCCTGCTCCATGTATCCCATCCACCAGCTCAGGTTTGTGGGGGTAAGGACATCCTATATGTGTTTTTTAAAATATTTCCTGGACACCCTGAATTCTGGACTCCATTACAAATCCCTATTTGGGGGCTGCCTGCCTGCACCCTCTATCAAGGGCACAGATAAGAAGCAACCAATGAATGCATAAATAAGTGTAACAATAAATCTCTCCCTCTCTCTCTCTAAAATTCAATAAATGAATTTTTAAAATGTGTATTATTTATGAACATATCTCATTAAAGTTAATTTTTAAAAGAGCATCACCCCAAAACCTCATTTAAGGGTGAAAACATTGAGATCTAGAGGTGAGTGATTACACAAGTAGCAGAAGTTAGAGCTTTATCCAGCATTAGAACCAGTCCTTGACTCCTCACCCAGGGCTCTTTGTGTTATAATTTGCACCTGGTTTTCTAGAAAGAAGAGCATCAAATATACTTTCATTTACTTAGGTACCCCCTCCCTACTCTTCACTGGATTTTCTTGGGATCATAGTAATTAAATGTTTGTATTCTCAGGTTTGTCTTCTATTTATTTAAACCTGGGCTCGAATCTCTTTTAATAATAAACAATGTATTGGAGTCTTCAGTTGAAGGATAGGTTGTTTTACAGTTTCTAAATGCCTTCACTAAAAGAGGGTTAATAATTCCCCCTGCCAGATTTTTAATAGACTAAGAAAAACTAAGACAGTCTCGGACAGTAGTTTGATAGAAACAAAAGTGTTATTTCTGGCTTATGTGTTGTTTCGTGTTTTCTCTATTGTCTTGTTCCAAAAGAAAGCGAATACTTGAGAACTCCCAAGTATTAATTCAGGTGTTTAAGAACGTTTTTCGCAGACTTCATTTAGAAAACGGAGGGAGCCCCCTGGTGTAGCTTCTTGTTACTGCACTTGAGTGATACTGCCACCAAGCGGAGAAAAGAGAGCAGCAGAGGGAAGAGGGAGGCGGGACCAAATAAAAAGGCTAATTTGACATCTCGTTCATTCAGGTACTGCGGATCCTTTGTTCGTCACAGTGGCCAGACTGGCTAATGCATAATGTGTTAGCACTGGATGCAATTCAACAAGCCTTATTAAAAGTCTATTAATTAGCCCTGGCTGGTGTAGTTCAGTGGATTGAGCGCGGGCTGGGAACCAGAGGGTCCCGGTTCGATTCCCAGTCAGGGCACATGCCTGGGTTGCGGGCCAGGTCCCCAGTGAGGGCCATATGAGAGGCAACCATACATTGCTGTTTCTCTCCCTCTCTTTCTCCCTCCCTTCCCCTCTCTCTAAAAATAAAAATAAAATCTTTAAAAAATTAATTATCCCGGTTCGATTCCCAGTCGGGGCACATGCCTGGGTTGCGGGCCAGGTCCCCAATGAGGGCCATGTGAGAGGCAACCATACATTGCTCTTTCTCCCTCCCTTCTCCTCTCTCTGAAAATAAATAAATAAAATCTTAAAAAAAAGTCTATTAATTATACAAGTGTTAGACTGATTCAGAAAGAATGGGTACTTGGAGACAGACCACTTTAGAATCAAAAGTTAAATGTTACAAAAATATATGGTTCACAAAGTGCTTTTATGCAAGTTTTAAAATATTTCAAAAATATTTTTTATAAATTTAGTGGGCTTGATTTTCTAACAGCTCTTCGAGGTAGGTATTAATATTCTAACTTTATAGATGAGAAAACTGGGGATCAGAAAAGCAGCGATCTGCCCAAGATTACTGTTTTAGAAAGTACTTCAAAACTGATTACCTTCTATTATGTACTATACTTTTGGCCAGGTTCTAGATATACAAGAAGAAATAAATTTGAGAAACTCACTGTTTATTTTAAGTATGTAAATTAATTATAGCACAGAGGAAGCCTCCAGTTATGATAGGAAGAGTTGGGGAATACTTCTTAAAAGCAGTGAGTTGGTTCTCCAAAAGTGAAAATAAATTTGCTATGTAGAGTACAGGGGGAAGAGGTTACCAGGCAGGGGGGAAATCATACATAAGGATACGGGAGTACAGAAGACCCAGGCAGTAAGAGAATGGTGAAAACTCCACTGATCACCGGAGGGGTGTCAAACTCATTTTCACCAGGGGCCATGTAAGTGGTTGCCTTCAAAGGGCTGAATGTAATTTCAACTCCTTAACAATTAAGGAGTAGTTACATTTACACAGTCCTAAAATTATTTCAGCGCCAGGTGAAAATGAGTTTGCTACTCTGGATTAGAGCATTGGGTGCCTGCTGAGAAGTCATAGGGTTGAGCCTGGGAAACAAAGTTGCAACCAGATGGTAAAAGGCCTCTGTGCCATTCTAAAGAGGTTGGGTTTTGAAATCCTTGTGCGTTGCCACTGCTTACAAAATCAGCAGATTAACGTCTTGGGAAGATAACTCTGAGCTAATGAGGAAGCTGCGCTAAATGAGGTGAATTAGTTGGGAGCTGCTGGAGTAGTCAGGCATGACGCGATGACACTGGGAACCAAGGCACAGTGAGGATGAGGACAAAGAGGCAGCACTAGGAGACACCAGGAGTCAGACTTGCCAGAACTGGGTGATCAGTTGCATTTGTGGGTTTACGGGAACAGGAGGAAAAAAGATGGCTCCATGTTTACACTACTGGGTGGACAGCAATGCTGCCATTATCTATACATAGAACCCAGGATCTGGGGCCAGTAAATGGTGGGTCCAGAATTCAACCCCAGGTCTTCTGACTTCAGACCTTCTGCTCATCGCACTGTAACATACTGTGTTTTATAGGTCAGCGAGGCTGTTTATGGTAGAAAAATATTAATGAAAATAATTTAAAATTCTTACAAAAACAAGTTTTACAATATAGTTAAATTAGTATATCATCATATCATCCTCTGTTGTGTAATAATTTCTCAAGAATATATTCCTTTAAAGCTCTAATACACTTTATGTCACTTCTTCACTGTCACTAATTCTCTGCTAGGCCGGTTTACTACCAGAGGAGCTGTTATGTACAGAAAACTTAGATATGTACAATCGAGTCCAGTTCTGTTATAATGGCTCAGAAGTCCGCATGCTCCAATTCAAAGGTGTTCGCTCTCTCTGCCTGACAAGTCTGTAAGTGCCCTTGCCACCTAGACCTGTCATCGTCTGTCAATGATTCGTCTCGCAGGGAGACCTGTCTTTGTGCACTGTGCTGGCCCCCCTGCCCGGCAGTCTACTTACGAGAGTTGATTCCATCCTCCTAATGTCTCTGTGAAGGAACTACTGTATTAACACCCAGAGAGGCTGAATAACTTCCCTAGGGTTTGACAACTTAAAATATATTTGCTAACCACTCTCACACCCGAATTTTCAGCCAAACAATCACAAATCCCAGACCCGTAGATCCTACACCCTGCCAGCCAGCCCCATCTAGACATTCTTCACAGACCTTGTCATTCAGTGCCTGCAACCCAGTTCATTATTTCCCCACCATCTGCCATGCCTGTTTTTCATCCTGGTGGAGGCATTAGGATACACCTGATCACTCAAGTCAAGAATCTGGAAGTCGACTTCGGGTAGTGAAGACACACAATACGATGTACAGATGATGTATCGCAAAATTGTACCATTGAAACCTGTATAATTTTATTAACCAATGTCACTCCAATAAATTCAATTTAAAAAATTTGGAAGTCATCTAAATTTCCTTACTTTGTTCTCTCCACCCAAATTCAGTAACCTAAGCTTGTTCACCGCACTTTCCTGTCCAACTACATTTGCTTCAAAATGTGATTGATTTTATAATCACGCATGTTTTCTTAACTTAAAAAATAATTTCTAAAAACTGCTTGGCTGGCTGGTGGATCTCAATAAAGCCACAACATTCAATTCCTAGGGGTGCCAGAAGGAGAAGAGAAAGAGCAAGAAATTGGAAATCTATTTGAAAAAACAATGAAAGAAAACTTTCACCTTAATTTTGTAAAAGAAATAGACATGAAAGTCCCGGAACCACAGACAGTCCCAAACAAGATGGATGAAGAGGCTCATTTCAAAGATACATCATAATTAAAATGCCAAAAGTTAAAGATAAAGAGATTGGATGGGTGTGGGAGGATGGGTAAGAGGTAAGGGGGTTAAGAAGTACAAATAGGTAGGTACAGAATAGCCATGGGGATGTAAGATACAGTATAAGAAAGGGAGTAGCCAAAGAACTTATACCCATGACCCATGGACACAAACAAGGGTAGAGGGATTGTCTGAGGGAGTGGGGGTGCTGGGTGGAGGGGGGCAAAGAGGGAGAATTTGGGACAACTGTAATAGCATAACAATAAAATATAATTAAACAAAGAGAAAAAAGACAAAAGCAGAGATGAATAAAGAATAGAAAAACAGTTGGAAAAAATCAACCAAACCAAAAGTCGGTTCTGTGAAAAAATGAACAAAAATTAACATTGAGAAATGTCATTGAGGTTTCTTGGAGCAGGAGACCCAGGAGGGAAAACTGTATTTTCTGCTAACTGTATGGCTGCCATGCTGAGAATAAGATTGAGGTTGTAATCATTTAAACAGTAAAAGAAATACAACTTTATTTATAGTCATACCTGGCTTAACGATGGCGCTACGTTCTGAGAAATGCGTCGTTAGACAGTTTGTTGTTGAGTGGCCGCCGTAGAGTGCACGGGCATGATGCAGCGTCGAACAGACTGGGCAGTACAGACGGCTACCCTCCTAGCTCCTAGGCCACACGGTACAGCCGTTGCTCCTAGCCCACAAGCCTGCATGGCATGCTATGGTACTGAATACTGTAGGCAGCCATAACACAGTGGTAAGAATTTGCATATCTAACCATAGAAAAGGTACAGAGAAATGTGGTAGAAAAGATAAAAAACGGTGCACCTACATACAGCACTCACTGTGAATGGAACTTGCCCGACTGAACGTTGCTCTGGCTGAGTCAGTGAGTGAATGGGGAGTGATCGTGAAGGCTCTGCACCACTCTACAATCAGGTTACACTAAATCTATAAAAGATGGTTTTTCGAAACTAGACTTACCTTAGCTTCCTGTAACATTTTACTTTATACAAATTTTAATTTTAAAAACTTTTCTACTCTTTTGTAATAGGACTTAGCTTAAAACACAAATACATTGTATAGCTGCACAAAAATGTTTATATCTTTATTAGCATTTTTGTATTTTTCATTAAAATTTATTTTTACCTTTAAAACTTTTTTGTTGAAAACTAAGACACACACACATTAGCCTAGGCCTGCACAGGGGCAGGATCACCAGTGCCACTGTCTCCCACCTCCTCATCTTGTCCTGCTGGAAGGGTTTCACAGGAGATAACAATGTGCATGGAGCTGCCGCCTCCTACAGTAACAACCCCTTTTCTTGGAACAGCTCCTGAAGGACCTGCTTAAGACTCTTTTTAAGGAGATGTCCTTCTTTTCAGAAGTGTGTTCATGGTAGTTTGCTTGGTTTGTTTCTTTTTTTCATCATAGATTTGCTTATAAGCTGATAACGTGCCATGAATAATCCTGTCTATGAATGAAAAGCTGATAGTGTTGGAATCCATGTTCTCAACTTTTTAAGGAGCTTGTTGAGGTCTGCAAAAGCTTCTGCTAAACTCTTCATTGTGCATTTTCTTGGGAGTTCTTTTTCTTCCCCTGAAGTTTCCTTTTCTCTTGCCTCTTCAGTTATGCATTCCTGTTCCTGTTCCCATGACTCCCCATTAGTCACAGCCCCAGGAACCACTCCTAGGAGGTCCTTAATGTCATCCTCAACCACGCCCAGGTTAAAGTTCCTGGCCATTTGAACCACAGTTTTGCTGATTTTGCAACCTTACTATCCTTGGCCAATCTTTGAAGTCATGGAGAAACCTCCTGAGTGTTTTTGTCCAGATGTCCTCATATACTCCTTGGCAACACTACCCTCAGCGCAAGCAAGGTTCTTGGTGCATAGATCTTGTAATCCTTTCAGAATCGTTATGAGCGTCTTCGTCAGTTGCAGTGTTAGCCTAGGCAAAGGTCCCCCTCAGGTAGTGGCCTTAAAAGATGCTGTAACTCCTTGACCCAGTGGTTGGATCAGAGAGGTGGTATTTGGAGGGGAAATGTCACTTTAATGTTGGATTGAAGATCACTAATAAAAGAAGGCTGTCTGGGAGCATTATTAACAAAAATCTTAAAGGGTATGTTACTCTCCAAACAGCATTTGTCCATTTTGTTGGCATAGCGATTCAGGAGGGCATCTTGGAAGAGGATGTGGGTCAGCTACGGCTTGATTGCTCCTGCAGAACATCGCAGTGCGTGCTTATACATATGCTTGAAGGCCAGAGGGTTCTCACTGCACCAGATCCCAAAGGGCTTTAATTTATTTCCTGAAACATTGTCTCTAAGCAAGACTGTTACCTTGTTCTCATAAGCCTTGAAACCTGACATTGACTTGGCCTCCTTATGGATGAAAGTCCTTTTAAGCATCTGTTTCCAGAATAGGATGATTTCATCTATATGGAGTATTTGCTCTGGCAAGTAATTTTCCTCCACCATGAGCTTATCTAGAGTTTCTGAAAATTCTTCTGCTGCCTTATATCAGCATTCACAGACTCACCACTCACTTTCATACTATATAATGAATAATGGGTTTTGAATCATTTAAACCACCCAGAGCTAGGAGTAAATTCAATGTCATAATAAGGTTCAGCCTTTTTTCTTTCAACATTGCAAACAAATGTGTTGCTTTAGCCGTGACTGTCATGGTGCTGAGAGGGATACACTTCTCTGTCTGCCTTTCAACTCAGGTCATTAGAAGTCTGAGCATGTCTGATACAGGCTCCTCTCAAATTTTTGTTCATCTTGTTATCTTCAATGAAGCGGCTGTTTTAACAGCTCCCATGACTTTACTTACGTCTTTCAAGTTCACATCTATTGTGGCATGGGACATGCCTGACTGGCAAGCAAACACCATCATTGATTTCCCACCTTCATTTTCATGTGTCACTTTAAATTTTGTGTCCAGGTCAATTGCTAGACTTAGCCTCTTACTGACAACATTAGCAGTGAATTTTGTGCACTTAAAGGCCATAATGAACAAAACAATATGAGATTAAAGCAAGCACAAGGGAAAAGGATACAATCAAGAGACACCATAAACACGAGTAACATAGTAATTTATTACCATTATCAGGTAGTCTGTACTGTACATAATTGTATGTGCTATTGTTCACATGGCTGGCAGTGTAGTAGGTTTGTTTATACCAGCATCACCACAAACATGTGAGTAATGCATTGCGCTATGACATTACAACAGCTAGGACATCACGAGGGGATAGAAATTCTTCAGCTCCATTATGATCGTATGGGACCACTGCGGTCCATGCGGTCCATCGCTGCCTCAGCCGTTATGCTGCACGTGACTGTATATCCACGCAAATGAACAAGGTGTGCTTGTTACCAATCTTTGTGGAAGCATCACATCCCCAGAAAAAAATTTTTATTATTAAAGTTAGGTTCTCATTATTTAAAAAATCTAGAGCTTCCTCATATGCTATTAAGCCTATTATTAATGGGAAAAGGAAGGCTGGATGTTTTTCAAGTATTGGAGGGGTAAAAAGCCTTATCCCTGGAGGGGTCGATTAGGAAAAAGTGGGACAAAGCTGTGGAGAAGTGGGGAAGTGAGTTTCTTTTACTTGTAGAAACTAGAACCAGTCAGAGGCGGGGAATATATAGGTGGCTGCGTTAAGCCAGGACAAAATCCTGAGCACCATGGTTTGATGATCTATGAGAAAGGTCCTCGTGGCTGAGTGGGCACAAATGAACCATCTATCTTCTATCTAACACGGTCTAATTAGATATAATTCTGTGGCAAAACTCATGGACTAAAAGCCTGGGGCTTGAGCATAAATTCGGTAGTGATCACAGCACAATAAAGGCCAGAGTTTATCCCGGAGCTGACTAAGCTCTGGAATTCTGATAAAGCCCAAAGAGAGAGAAGGGGACCATGAAGAATGACTGATACTGAACTTACCACTCACTTTGATGTAAGATTTAATTTGACAAAGTAAAACAGGCATTGCAGACCGCAGAGTCTGGTGGCTCCATGCCCCCTCTCTTCCTCCTGGCCAGTGTCATGGGCAAGGCTGTAGCCAGCCCTGTCCTTGGCCTAAAAGAATGTACCACAGGCTCAGCACTCACTGCCCACAGACAGTCTAGAACAAGCTGACCATGAAATTCCTTCCCCACAACGTATGCAAAGACATTGTCACCACAGCTGGCAACATGTGGAACGACAACACCCCTAAGCAAGAGATCCTCGCATACTTGGAGAAGACCTGTGACTGGCTTCCTAAGCCAGACATACCTGTGTCATTCAAGGAGATTGTGGACTCCTATGTCCCAATCACCCTGGACATGATTAAAGGACAAAGAAGCCATCTAGCAGATGGCCTCTCAGTCTCTGCAAGTTTCTTCAGAAGCACCTGGCAGAGCTCAATCACCAGAAACAGCTCAGGTCCAGTGAGATCCCAGAACTGGACGTGGCTGAGGTGATGACTCCCTTCATGGCCAACATCCCCCTCCTCCTCTACCCTCAGGACGGTCCCCACAGAGAGCTCCAGCCACAGGCCAGTGGGGACATTTGCCAGGACTGCGTTCGGCTGGTGACTGACATCCGGAAGGACCAGCTCCACCTTTGTTGAGGCCTTGGTGGAACACAAGACAGCTCGGGGCCTGGCATGGTTAACATGGGTGAGCCTTTTCTCTTTGTGGGCTCTGGAGACAGGAGTGGGGGGACCAAGAAAACTTCACTTCCTGGGGTACCATTATAAATTCCATCTAAAGGGCTTTGAGAAAGAGATTGTTCAAACAACTCCCATTTCCTTTTAACTTGAAAGTAGCTGCAATAGGTGGTGGTTGATTGCATTTGGATATGTAACACAACTCTTGGGACAAAATAGTGGGAGGAGACCACTTTTGTGAAGACCACTCTTTCACCCAATAACCATATATATAAGAACAACACTAGAACCACTTATATCCCTGTTTTTAAAAGCCAGGCTACTGCAGGTTTGTAATTCTAAGTGTGCTCTCCCCACAGCCCGCAGGACTGCCGTCCATGGGAAGCTACACGGCTGGCTTGCGGCAGGCTCACCCAGGATGCCTTCCTTCCTCCCCTTGGTGAATGTCAGTCCTGCGGGCTCCAGAACTCATTTTGTTAGCCCGAGGGGGCTTTATTTCTTGGACTATATTCACATTAACCACACTCAAGAGACTGGTGTGTAAAACCAAAATGCCAGTTTAGTCCATGACAACCCGAAAAGCCACTGCTAGCCTGGATGTAGGGAAGCTGGTTGTAAGGGCTCCGTGGGTCCGGGACCTAGAGCAGCCTTTCTGGATGACAATGGCTGGTGCCGGGAGGTAAGGGTTCCCCTCTGATGACTTACTCTCTTGAAAGCCTGGGTGTCTTTCAGCCTCGCTGAAGTACCTTTGCATATGGGCTTCTCCAACACGGAGGGCTGTCGCATCACCCTTGGTTCCCACTGTGGGGACACTCCTCTGGTGACCCCCTCTTTAATAGCTATTCTCCGAGGGTCTGTAGGAAATACCTAGATGCGTATAAAGATAGGCAGGTTGGAAATCTTTATAACTAGATTCTACTGGATTTCAACTTTGTAATTCTGTCCAAGAATGTTTGAATGGATTTGAGGAGTAATCTCTAATTCCCAACAGTATTTCTTACAGCCACACCTACTCTAAGTTGCTACTGAATAGTTACTCTGGGGCGAGTTTGGGGCCAGTTTGGGGCAAAAAGGAGACTGGAGGACCTTATCTCTAAGGGCCTTTGGTAAACATTTTCACAAACATTTTACATATGTTTTCCTATAAGGTATAGTGTAACCAAATTGCTATTGCTATTTTTATCTTAATAAAATTTGCCCAGTTAAAAAATTTAAAAAAAGAGAAAAAAAAAGTCACATTCCTGGCACCTGCTGTTGGTGATAAGTAATCAGTTACCTTGAAGCACCCTGGATGAATTCTCATGTCAGGGCTTCTAGGCAGAGTCAACCTTCTACACAAGTCCTGTAACCAGGGTCCCCATACATTTTTACATTGCCATATATCACACATAACATGTGTAAAGTTAATTTGGAGAACAGCTGTTGTAGTTAAAATTTTTCACAAAGCAAAGTCTGAAACAAGGACTTGGGTGTAGGACTTGTGTAGTATCAGGATGCAGGAGTAAGGGGGTAAAGAGAATGAACCAGACGAAGAGAACTGCTGATAAAGGATGTGTTAGTAAGCTAGTTACGGTGTGAACAATTGGGCTTCAGTACCCCTCAGTGTTACAGAACAGACCTGGAGCAGGGGAATGATATACTATTACCAAATGGACCCACCCTTGTGCTTCGGTGGGGGGACCCTCCCACCCTGTACTAGGTTTGCCTTGCCCACCGTCACCAGGGAAAGACGTCTCTCAATGTCAGAAATTGGTGAAAAGGAAAGGGATTATTTATTTAAAGAGTTATACAAATTTAAGAGTAATGACTTAATGTCTTCATTGAGATCCCAAAGTCCTTTAGAATACCCACAAATGCACAGTCCTTCCTTCCCCCTCTGCCCAGTCCGGGGTACCGTATCTCAGAAAAAGAAGTCCGTGGTTCTTCTCTGCCCAAGACTCGTGGTAAATCCCAGTGCCAATCTTCCTCTGCCATACCATTTCCAACTCCTCCCACAATCGGCCACAGCTGCCAGCATTCCCATATTTTTCCAGCTTTACTGGGATGCCAGAGTAAGTCCGGGCAGGTGTGGCCCTGTGGTGTGGAGCCAATCATTTCCAAGCTCTGTAACCAGGAGGAGTTGCCTCCCAGTTATATCATGGGTTGAAGTCACTCCCATCCCCCTGGCTCAAAGCATGGCCACAGCTGTTTAACATATCTATGAAACCAGTTAAAGGTTATAGATAGGTTAAACGGCCATTCTCGAGGTTATCTGCAAAACAACTCCCAATGGCCCTGCTCCATGCATCCCATCCCCCAGCTCAGACTTGTGGGGGTGAGGACATCCTATATATTTTTTCTAATATTTACTGGACACTGAGTTCTGGACCCCATTACAAATCCCTATTTGGGCCTCCTCCCCTGCCCGCCATTGGCTGCACCCTGTTATATCAGGACCCTCTAAAGAACCATGTAAAATGGGCCTCAGAATTGTCCCTCTGAAGGATGAAAGTCTAGGGCATTTTTTCACTGATTTCTTGCAAAAAAGTCAGCTATGATTAAACATCGGTACTTTATTTATTTTTTAATTTTTATTTTTTTAAAGATTTTATTTATTTTTATTTCTAGAGAGAGGAGAAGGGAAGGAGAAAGAGCAATGTATGGTTGCCTCTCACATGGCCCTCACTGAGGACCTGGCCTGCAACCCAGGCATGTGACCCGACTGGGAATCGAACTGGTACCTTTTGATTCCCAGCCCGCACTCAATCTACTGAGCTACACCAGCTGGGCCAAAACATCGATACTTTAACTTTTATTAATAATCAATTACAAATGATAATAATGCAACATTACACCATGAATATTGAAAATTTCACACATATTTTTTTTTTTCACTTGTACTGTGAAATTCTATGAAGTTGCTATTCAGAGGTCAGCAGTTGAAATCATAGCAGAAATTTCTAACTTTGTGAAAACCTATTTTTTTATATTATGCTCATGAAGCATACTAATATACATATAAGAGAAACACAACATAAGATTCTTTTTATTTTTTTCAGACATACTGTGTTCTATTTTTGTTGCAAAGGATAAATGTTAGCAACATGGCAGATTGCGTCTTCTTATCTTGCTTAAAAAAGAGGGCTGAAAATACATTTTAATGAAAATATTCTCTAAAATGACTTCATTATATTTCTCAACTACTTTAGCTTTAATATTGAAACTCAATTCAATAACTCTACCTTAGTGTGGAATTTCTTTCCAAAGAGAATATCTGTGAATCGAATAGAATATAACACTTTTATTTTTTTTTTATTTTTAAACAATTTTATTGAATTTATTGGGGTGACATTGGTTAATCGAATTATATAGGTTTCAGGGGTATAATTCTACTACAATACATCATCTATACATTGTATTGTGTGTTCACCACCCCAAGTCAGGTCCCCTTCCATCACTATTTATCTCCCCTTTACCTTCTCCTATTTCCCTTCACCCCCATTTCCCTCTGGTCATCACCGTACTGCAAATACAACACTTTTAAAGCAGAAAGGATATACTGAATAACTTCTGTGGGTTCAGCCCATTCTCTTCATTGTGAAACTTCTTAAGTGATCTAAGTCACTTCTATGCAACCCAGATAAGGTGTTTCATTCATTGTTGAAATGTGGCTTTCTTACTTCACCATTCATACTGTTTTTGCCAAGAGCTTCTGTGTTACCACATCCTGTGTTGCCAAAGAAATACTCATGTATTTCTTTGTCTCAGATAACCCCTGCGCTGCATTACATATGACTGCCTGCTCTCTGCTTTGTGAACTTAGTCCTGTGAACTCTGTCCAGGTACAATACCACCCTGGATATTCTACTTCCAAACGCCTGGTCTCTACATTCTTCAGTAATCTTTCTTCCCACCACACCCAAGGACATGTACTAGACTCCCCTAGGCCTTGCTCAATGGTTTCGCAGCCATTCCTATTCCAACATCTTCTCATCCAGGCTCATGCACCCTCTTACCTACTTGTATAACACATCACCTTAAATAAGGTATGTCCTGATATGGACTCACTTTAACCTCCAAATCAACTTCCTTTCAACTTCATTTCTTAGTGGTAACAACCATTTCCTAACGTCATTAGATTCTATTCCCCTGCCCCTTCATGCTCTATGTCTAATCAGTTGCCAGAAAGTTCTGCAGGTATTTTTTGAAAAAATTCTCAAACCAACTTATTCACACCCATTCCACTTCTACTACTTGCTCAATTGTTTGTCAAATGTCTTGTTCATGAGATCAAGGGAGACTTAGGAAGAGATTAAACCTGTGAGGCATGCACCAATTTAGAAGGCAAATTAGGCCCTAAGAGCTGGGGCAGATACAATGAGCAGTTGATCAAATATGAGGGCCATTTTCAGATGGTATCAAGAAGAACCTATATAACTAATACACTGGGATTGCATTTCTTTTCTTTTTTTATTTTTACTTTTTTATTGAATTAATTGTAGTGACATTGGTTAATAAAATTATATAAGCTTCAGGTGTACAATTCTATAATACGTCATCTGCATATTGTATTGTGTGTTCCTCACTCCAAGTCAATTCTCCTTCCATCGCCATTTGTCCCCCCTTTACCCTCTTCCATCTCCCCCACCCCCTTTCTCTCTAATGATCACCACACTGTTCCTCAGAATTGTATTTCTACAACTCCTTATCACGTGTTCCAGATGCTGTATGCCACTAGCATGTTTTGCTCACACCTGCCCCTATACTTTTATTTTGTTACTCTGGGTTGGTGGTACTATTTTCACATTGTCTCTCATTTAAAGGTTGATAATTAACGTCATAAAGGCTTTAGTACCATGGTCAAAGCAAGAATGTGGTTAAGCACATCACTAGGTTGGTTTCCATGAAAACCAAAAAGTGACCTGACACAAAGAGGTAAAATCCTTAAGTGAAGACATTGATTACTAAGTTAACAGGATAGTGTCAGGAATGGGAATTGAAGTAGAGTGTTCCAGAGCCGGGGGAGATCCAAGCCAACAGAAAAATTCCAGGCAAGAGTTTTTCTAAGCTTGCTGAAGTTCTCCGCCATTGATAAAGCAAAAGCATCTCAAATCTTCACACTGAGCCCTATTTGAATTCTCCTTGTCTTTGACTTCTAACAAGGCTCAGTATTTCCTACAGAAGAGTAGCTGACTTATACAGCACTTTCCACCAGCTCGTGTGTTAACTATATTTTTAATATTTTATGATGTTTTTATATGCTGAGGGGTCTATCTGGCTGAGAAGAAACTGCCCTTCCCAGGGCTAGCTAATTCCCAGAGATAATTAACAATTTGCCTGACAACATGTGCTTTATACATAAACTAACCAATCCCAAGTGCATACTCCAAAACCACCTTCTTTACTCTACTCTCCCACACCAAGATAATATTTCTCCTGCCCTAAATTGCTGAGGGCCAGGTACCAGACAACTGGAGACTATAGCCCAGAGCCCACTACAGTTATTCAAGCTAGCAAATCCTAAGCAGTTTCTCCTGGCTTGCCTTGCCTTTCCCATGAAAAACTAAAAGCTCTGGGCGAGTCTTCCCCTCTCACTTCTTTCAGCCTCCTGATCAACCCTGGTGCTTCCCCATGCGACCCTGCACAGTGTGATGTCTCCACCTGCACCAGAAAAATGCGATAAAAGTCTTCTTTCAATGGCATTAGCCTCTCCATGTCATCATTGTCATCTTCATAAATTAAAAATCCTGTAAGTACAGCTGAAATCGCTAGGAGCCATTCTAAGCACATCGTACAGATAAACTTATTTGACCTTAATAAGGCTATAATATGTATATACTATTATTATTCCCAGTCTTACAAGGAGGACATTGAGGTACAGAGAGAATAACTTTCTCAAAGTTCTACGAATGGGTGGCAGAGCTGGGATGCAAGGTTTGTGACTTCGCAACTGCCCTGTGTTTCCCCTTGAGAAAGTTGGGATGTTGTATGACATGTTCAAGACGCAAACCCCTGGCATTCTTCTCATCACTCAAAGGTCCTGCAGGGGTTACCTTCTTGTTTGAAAACCTGCCTTAAATTAATTATCCGAATGAGGAGAAGACAAATCTGGGACCCAAAAAACATCATGATTCTGTTCCCAGGTGGTTGGCCTGGGTTGAATGGAGAAAAGAACACTTAGTTTAAATTGCATAGATCTTCTCTGCTACAAGAATGTGAATCCATATGCTTTGTCTCTTGGATTTGTCTTTTTAAAGAAGACAGCACTAGTATTGCACTCATGACAGCCCAGTCCTTTGAGCCATGCTAGGAACGAAACAAATGCCTTGAATGCAGCGAACGACAAGCCATTCAGTGTTTCTAGGGCACAGTGTACAAGGTGTACAAAGTGCACAGTGTACAAGGTGCCTCCAGCAGGAGATGAGATAGAGGAGCTAGGCCAGGAATGGCTCACACGACTTACGAAGAAGCATGTAGGCGATAGGGGGCCAATTTCTTTCCCTTCCTCATGCTTGAGAAATGGAACCTTCTGACTGGTCTCCCAGTGACTACTACATAAATTGTCACTTAGTTTGTGCAACATGTAGAGTAAAACTTATTGATGACACTAATGAAACTTAAAATGAACATTTGACAAACATCACTATTTTCCTTTCAATTACTGCCTTGGGACAATTTCCAGCAATAAGATTGCATCGAAGAAAATTATTGTTGTTCTCATACTTTTTATCTCATTAACCTCTAGACTACTTACACAGCCTTAAGAATGTGCACGCTATACACACACTTGCCAGCATTTAGTTTTACCAGGAACATTTACACTAAGTCATTCTACGCTCTCCAGAGATCATTATTTTACCCTCCTTTCTCTTCAAATCTCTAACATCCCCTTCCCTCTTTCTACCCTCAAGTGATAGATAAGCTTGTTGATTTTAGAGAAAATCAGGTACTTGCTCACCATAAATCTACCAACCCTCCAGCATCCATACCCTTCGACCCTGTTGATCCTCAGATTACAACAGATAGAACTGGCATGCTCTGTAACTTGTTCGTTGATCTCTTCCCCTCTACTGAGGACTTTGCTTTTCCTCTCTTTTCTGAATGTCTCATGACTTCAGTGACACTGGTGACTTGCCCCTGAGCTTCGGGATTGTGTTAAGATGTTTGATTTCTCAGTTTCTCTACTTGAAGGTCAGTCTATCAGGCATCTTTTTTTTTTTTTTTTTAAATGTTCTCAGGATCTGTTTGGTCTTGCTTTGTTTATGTTTTTGAATTATAGTTGACATATTATATTAGTATTGGGTGTATGACATAGTGATTCCACATTTATAGACCTTACAAATTGATCACCACAATAAGTCTAGTAACTATCTGTACCCATACATAGTTGTCACAATATTAATGACTATATTTTCTTGTTGTACATAACATCCTCTCTATCAAGGATCTTAAATGTAGCATATCCAAATCAAAACTTTTGGTTTCCTCCACCCACCCACCCAAAATCTGCTTCTCCTTCAGGTATCCTTTAAGTTCACGGCCCTGTCATTCACTCAGTTGTTCAGACTAAAGACTAGGAGTCATTCTTAATTCTTCTCTTTCTCTCATGTGCTACATCCAGTCTATCAGCAGGTTCTGCTGACTGTAACACCAAACATACCCTAAGTCCAGTCATTTATTACCTCCCCACCACTATCATCTTAGCCCTGCACTCCGTATCCCACATTTGATTGTTGTAATAGCCTCCTAAGTGGCCCTTCTGCTCTCACTCTTAGACCCCTACGCAGTAACCAAAGTATTTTATAACACAAATGGAATCATTAATTGTCTTTGTCCCAAACTTCAAATTACTTTCTATCACCCTTAGAATAAACCCCATGCCTTTGCCTTGGCCTACAAGGCCCTGCATGATCTAGATTCTGATCACCTCTCCTGGTCTCCTCCCCTTCTTTCTCTGTTTACTCCACTCCAGCCGCGTTGGTCCTCCTGTTCTTCAAATACACTGAGCCAGTTCCTGCCTCAAGGCTTTCATGCTGTTATTCTCCCCACCAGCGCCTCACTTTAGCCCATTTTAATTATTGCCTCCTCAGAATGAACTTTTCTTTCCACCTTATCTAAAACAACCCCTCTTGACTCTCTAGAGCCTCCCGCATTTTGTCTTTTTGTTTACTCGTATTTCTGCTCCCTTCTCTCCCACCTACCTGACACTAGAACGTAAGTGCAACGAGAAGAGGAATTTCATTTGTTCACTTCTGTATCCAGGTTCAGGAACATGGATACTCAATAAATATTTATTAATGGGTGAATTATTTAATAAAAATAAAAAACAGAGTTGTTTGTGTTTGAAAAATGTAATAAAACATATTGATGGAAATGGAGCCAGATTTTGAAGGGTCTATCACATGTTTTGAAAGGCTCAATTTTTTCCTGAAAGTCGTGGGGAATCATTACAGCACTTGATGAATTTCCATTTTTAGAAAAATAATCCTTGCGGCAATGTGAAGAATAGATTGGAGGGAACCATTACATGGGGAGGAAAAATAAATTAAAGATATGCTATCTGGAGAAAAAATAAAAGGAAAGCAATTTAGAAGATAAACTAGCTAGTCTAAGAAAGAAGAGAGAGCAGAAAAACATGAAAGGAGGAATGGGTCACAGAGGGAGAAAATGAAAAGAAATGAAATTGCACATTTGTCCTTCTTCTTCCCTTGTCCCCACTTCCATTCCCGTTCTCTTTATAGGCATTCGTTTTCATATCCTAAATGCGTGTGTTTTCAATGTACCTTCCATATGTTCATTTTTACAAGCACTTATACTTGTATTCTTGAGACACATAGCTCTGTTTGGGCTTTTTAAAAAATTTATCGAAGTATAACATATATACAGATATGTACATGAACTATAAGTGTAAAGATCAATAAATTCTCACAAGTGAACATGCTCTGGTAATTACACCCAATTCAAGAAATAGACTATGGCCAGGATCCCAGAAAACCCTATCTTAATTCCTTCCTGTCACTGCCTCTTCCCCACTGTTAACCACAGAATGACTTCCAGCACCATAGATTAGTTTTTGTCTGTCTTGATAGATTTTTGGGTAATAGCCAATTGGCTATAATGAATTATGCTTCTGTGAACAGTGTTACATGTCTTTTGATATGCATGTGATTTCATTTCCTATATCGAGGACTAAAATTGGTTGCACCAATATACCTTTACATCATCAGTGTTTTGAGAGATCCAGCAGCTTTAAAATTTCCCAGACATGGCATTTTCACTTTTTAATTTTTAGTCATTCTGGTCGATATATAGTAGTTGGTTTTTAACTTGCATTTTTTGATGACTGTTTAGCATCTTTTCAAATGTTTATTGTCTATCCTCTTTTGTGAAGTGCCTCATCAAGTCTCTTGCCCTTTTGGGGGCAGGCATTGCCTATTCAATTTGTAGGCATTCTTTATATATTCTGTGTATAAGGCTCTTATTGTTTTTATATACATATATATATACACACGTATATATACATACATATATATTTTTAAGCCTTTTCTCTTAATGGCATCTTTTGATATTTCTTAATTTTAAACTAATCGAATTTATGAAACATTTTGAATACTCCAAAATCACGAAAATATTCTCCTCTGTAATGTTTTTTATGAGTATGATGCTATTTCTGGCTCTTGCTTTTTCATATAAATTTTAAAATCAGCTTGTCAGTTTTCATATACAAGAAAATACTTGCTGGGTTATGTCCAGAGTCCCACTGACTCCAGAAATCTTCTGGGAGAGAACCGACTTTTTTATCACCATGCAAGGACATGTTTATTGATTTAAGAGAGACAGGAAAGGAGGGAGAAAAAGAGGGAGAGAAACATCGATTCCAGAGAGAAACAGAGAAACATGGATTAGTTGCCTCTTGTCTACACCCTGACTGGCACCAAGCCTGCAACTTAGGCATGTGCCCTGGCTGGGAATTGAACCCACCACCTTCCAGTTAACAGGACGATGTTCCAACCAACTGAGTCACACTGGCCAGGGCTGAGAATTGATATTGTTATAATAATAGGTTTTATAATCCACACATAATTAAATCCTTTTGAATTTTTCTCAGTAATGTTTTGTGATTTTTTTATATAGAAACCTTGTGGATCTTTTGTTCCTAAGTATTCCTATTTTATGGTTTTTAAAATTTTAAATTATATCATTTAAAATTTTTATTTTCTACTTGTTCCTTACTGGTTTTATAGATAAATATCACCAGATTTGGTTTGCTATTATTTTAAGAGCTTTGCTTCTATGTTTATGAGTGAGAATTACCCACAATTTCTTTCTTATTAGGTTTTTACAAGATTTTGTATAAAAGTAATACTAGATTTATAAAATAAATTGATATATTCTTCCTCCTTTTGTATTCTCTGTAAACATTTGTATAGAATTGGTATCATTACTTTTTTAAATATTTGAAGAAATACCTAAGCTTCTCCCTCTCACCTTCCAAATTTCAGTTTTCTCCTGATGCCCCCAATTGGTGGAGCCTACTTAAAAGCCAGTTGGGAGGGGAAACTCCATTCCCTACAATACAAGGTAGAGCAAAGTATGGGTCTCAGAAATTTGCACGCTTTCCATCACTTGAAGGAAACTGAGATAAACAGCCTGTTTCTAAGCCCCAAAGAGTGTAATTTATAAACTTTGATTATCCTGGTGTTCTCCCTTACTAAATAATGAATAGCTTGTTAGCTATTGTATGCTTGATTTGGAAGCACAAGGTCTGACCTACACTTTGAAAACATAAATCAGCTTGAAGTGACTCTATAGTAGGTGGTCCAGGATCACAAGAATCAGTGGCTCTGTTCAGGCTAGGTCCAGTGAGGAAATCAGGATGCAATGTAGTGATTTGATTACTAACCTTTGTGAAAATTAATGAAGGGTAACCTCATTTAAAATGGAGTTTGGAAGGAAAAAGTGATGCCACCTTAGTAGCCACTCCTGGGTCATTAGCTGGCATCTCCCATAACTTTTGACTATGGAAGACCATACCAAAACAGAGAAATTTAGAGAAGGTACTTATGGAGTTGTGCATAAAGATAGACAGACACAAAACTACAGGTGAAGTGGTAGCCTTGAAGAAAAGCAGACTAGAAAGGGGTTCCTATCAGTACTGCAATTCGGGAAATTTCTCTATTAAAATAAATTTGTCATCCAAATATGACAGGATTCCAGGTTATATATCATCTTTGAATACCTTTCCATAGATCTAAAGAAATACTTGGATTCTGTCCCTCCTGGTCAGTTCATGGATTCTTCACTTGTTAAGACTTACTGGTACCAGCCCTGGCTGGTGTGCCTCAGTGGATTGGGGTGCTGGCCTGCAAACTGGGAGGTCATTGGTTTGACTCCCAGTCAGGACACATGCCTGGGTTGCAGACCAGATCCCCAGTTGGGGGCGTGCAAGAAGCAACTGAACAGTGTATCTCCTGCACATTGATGTTTCTCTCCTTCTCTTTCTTCTTTTCTTCCCTTCTCTCTAAAAGTAAATGAATAAGACTTCCAGCCAAGATGGAGGCATAGGTAGACACACTGTACCTCCTCGCACAACCAAAAGAGGAAAAACAACAATTTAGAAAACAAAAACAGCCAGATCTGACAGAAAATCGAACTGAGTGAAAGTCTGACAACCAAGGAGTTAAAGAAGACACGTTCATCCAGACCGGTAAGCGGGGCAGAGCTGGGCAGAGAGTGTGCGGCTAGACAGTGGTTTGCAGAGCGGTACCGGCAATGTTTCAGCTGTCTGGAGAGACCTGCGGCAGGAGTGCCTGGCCGAAATGAAGCCAGTGCACTCAGCAAAACCCGCGGCTGGCCAACCCAGACCCAGTGGGGTGAGACTGGTAGACCGGGCGGTCCCTCATTCACATGCTGATAAACTGGGAGAAAAAGCTGGGGAGCAGACCGGACCACGCAACCCACCATCTCAGGGAAATAAAGCCTCAAACCACCGATTGAAAACACCTGTGGGGGTTGAGGCAGCAGCAGGAGGAACTCCCAGCGTCACAGGAGAATTCATTGGAGAAACCCACAGGGACTGGGAACTACACAAGCCTGCCCACCCACCCCGGAGCCAGCCAAGAGGGGCCCAACTTGCTTATAGGTAGCGGGGGAAGTGCGGAGAGCAGAGAAGCACCATTGTTCTCTCAGGCCCTGCCCCCACAGGCAGCATCGCAACACAACAACGTGGGTTACCCCACTCTGGTGAACACCTAAGGCTCCACCTCTTAAAGTAACAGGCTAGCCAAGAAAAAAAATGGCCCAAATGAAAGAACACATCAAAGCTCCAGAAAAAATACAAATAAGTGATGAAGAGATAGCCAGCCTATCAGAAGCATAGTTCAAAACACTGGTAATCAGGATGCTCACAGAATTGGATGAAAGTTGGTTGCAATTAGTTGAAGAAATGAAGGATACACTAAAGGAAATGAGGGAAAATGTGCAGGGAACCAATAGGGATGAGAAGGAAACTGGGACTCAAATCAACGGAGTGGACCAGCAGAAAGAAAAAAACATCCAACTAGAAAAGAATGAAGAAACAAGAGTTCAAAAAAATGAGGAGAGGCTTAGGAACCTCCAGGACATCTTTAAACATTCCAACATCCAAATTATAGGGGTGCCAGAAGGAGAAGAGGAAGACCAAGGGATTGAAAACTAATTTGAACAAATAATAAAAGAGAACTTCCCCATCTAGCAAAGGAAATGGACTTCCAGGAAGTCTAGGAATCTCAAAGAGTCCCAAAGAAGTTGGACCCAAAGAGGAACACACCAAGGCACATCATAATTACATTACCTAAGATAAAAAAGGAGAGAATCTTAGAAGCAGCAAGAGGAAAGGAGACAGTTACCTACAAAGGAATTCCCATAAGACTGCCAGCTGATTTCCTGGGCAGGCAAGAAGGGGTTAGAGAGAAGTATACCAAGTCATGAAAGGCAAGGACCTACATCCAAGAATACTCTATCCAACTAAACTTTCATTTAGAATGGAAGGGCAGATAAAGTGCTTCTCAGATAAGGTCAAGTTCAAGTAGTTCATCATCACCCAGCCTTTATTATATGAAATGTTAAAGGGATTTATATAAGGCATGGAGGGATATCAACAGGGGAGTGGGAGAGGGAGAGAGGAGGAAAAAAGTTCAGAGAATAAGTAGCATAAGCAGTAGGTAGAAAACAGAGAGGGTGAGGTTAAGAATAGTATAGGAAATGTAGAAGCCAAAGAACTTATGCATATGACCCATGGACAGAAACTAAAGGGCAGGGAATGGGGGTGGGGTGGAGTTGAGGCGAATAAGGGGGGGGGAAATGGGACAACTATAATAGCATAATTAATAAAATATATTAAAAAATAAAAGTAAATGAATAAAATCTTTAAAAAAAGAGTTATTTGTACTAAATCATGCAAGGGATTGTGTTTTGTCAATCTAGAACAGATCTTCACAGAGACTTAAAACCTCAAGTGCTACTGATTGAATAAGAAAGGAGAAATTAAACTGGCTGATTTTGACCTTGCCAGAGCTTTTGGAATACCTATTAAAGTATATACACATGAAGTAGTAACACTTTGGTATAGATCTCCAGTATTGCCGGGGTCAGCTCGCTATTCAACTCCAGCTGATATTTGAAGTATAAGCACCATATTTGCAGAATTAGCAACTAAGAAAACACTCTTCCATGAGGATTCATAAACTGATCAACTCTTCAGAATTTTCAGAGCTTTAGGTATCCCCAACTATGAAAAGTGCATCCAGAAGTGGAATTACAGGACTACAAGAATACATTCCCCAGGTGGAAATCAGGAAGTCTAGCATCCCATGTCAAAAACATGGATGAAAATGGCTTGTATCTGTTCTTGAAGATGTTAGTCTTTGAAACTGCCAAACAAATTTCTGGCAAAATGGCACCAAATCATCCATATTTTAATGATTTGGACAGTCAGATTAAGAAGATGTAGCTTTCTGACAAAGAGTTTCCACATGTTGTATCAAGAACAGATGGCTATATTTTTACTGTCAACTCTATTTTTGTTGTGTGTTTTTGTTTTCTTTGTGGTCAACCTTAAGTTGTACTTCATCTTCTAACTTTCAAAGTTATAACTTAAAAGTGTAAATATTGTCCTATATGAATTTAAATATAATAATTCTGTATATGCATGTAGATTTCACTGCAACAACTATTTGTTACTATAATAAAACTACAAACCTAAAAAAAAATGGAGTTGGGAGGCCAGAAGGGGGAGCCCTCACGCTACCGCTAGTCAATTACAGACCCACCCCCAACGGGACAGTGTCAATTACAGACCCCCAAAAGGAAGAATCCTCAGTTATGGACCTTCACCTATTTTACAGATGCATGGAGAAATTAAGTAATTTTTCTACTTTTACGTATTTATTAAGGCATGGATTTTGGCTTTATTTTTTTTAACTTATCATAATTGATACATTTTTTAAAAAAGATTTTATTTATTTACTTTTAGAGAGAGGGGAAGGGAGGGAGAAAGGGAGGAAGAGAAACATTAACATGTGAGAGACACATTGATTGTTTGTCTCTCACATGTCCCCAACTGGGGACCTGACCCACAACCCAGTCAGGCATGTACCCTGACTGGGAATCAAACTGGCAACCTTTCAGTTTGCAGGCCGGCGCTCAATCCACTGAGCCACACCAGCAATGGCTAGGTTTTGACTTTAAATCAAGGCAATCTGACCCAAGAGTCTTCATCTTAATCATTTCCTGATGCTGCCTTACTTGCATACATAATTCTCAAAAACACATGGTTTGAGTGAATGGGAGAAACTGATATATATTTTAGTTAAGTCAATGAAACTGTGATATATACATGATAAAAATAATTTAGTGGATGATTCAAGAGCTGTTTTCCTGAAATCATGAGGGTGAAACCTGGGCATAATACAAGGAAGGTGTGTATTACTAGGCGGAGGAAAGAGAATTAAGTTGTACTTGGGCTAGAATGAGTCTGTCCGGACAGTCTGTCCCGTTCCAAGTCTTTTGGCAGGTCTTCGTTCTCCTGAGAATTTTACATTATTGAGTTGATATCTTTCACTCTTTTCTAACTCTTTGAACTCTTTTGATCTTGTTAGTACTTTTCTTTTTACAATGCCTTTCTCAGCAACCTAGTGAGGTAAGCAAGGTAGGTATTCTTATTCTCGTTTTACAGATCAGTTAAGTGGTTTGCCTAAGGTCACACTAGAAACTGGAAGACTCAAAATTAGCCAAGGTTATTATCTCTAGATTCTATGCTGTTTGCAATTTGGCACATTGGCATTCTAAAATACCACCCTCCTCCATTTCTTTCTTTCTTTTTTTGTTTGCCGTTACTCTTTAACCTTGTCTTTTTCTCTCCCCTCATAGTCTATTGTACTGAATAATTAACACACAGGTACAGCAAGCTTTCCTTCGTATCCATGTCTGTCTTACCAAGAGAGCTTGCTAACCCAATTCAAGTGTTTCTTGAAAAATTATTTGTAGATAGAATTCCTCACTGATGAATTCTCAGGTCTTAGATATTTCAAAAGAGCTTTTCTAACGAGTTCTTTGTGTGGCTGAATAATTGACACAAGGCATGTTAAAACTATTATCTGAGAATCACCTGGCTTTCATTTTGGCAGAGTAAAATCAGAAATTACTTTAATATGCTTTTCTGTCCCCTTCTATTTTTTCCTACCCTCCGGAAGACAAGCATATAAATCAAAGCTTGGTTTCAACCAAGTCACTTTGAGCAGTTTGGAATATATTTATTCAGAGTTAAAATATATTCACTATTTACATATTAGACTTTGAATCTACTTTTCTTGTTTTATGATTAATATTACGTCTCCATGTAAACAATTTTTAATAAGTCTAAAATCACCTTTTATTACCTTCAACAATGTGGATCTGTCCCCTTCCACCATAGGTAACCACTGATATCTCTTTCATTTTTGACTTTCCAAACTTTTCCCCTCTACATTTATATATGTAGGGGAACTCACCTTAGAGATGCAATTTGGCTCCAGTAACAAAGGCACCTGGGAGATGTTGAACTCTCTGTGATGAAGTCTAAGTAACCTCAGCTGTGACTGACTAAGAACCAGGATGTTGCCCAAAGATGAATGTCATGCCCCCAGGAAGGCGGCAAATGAATGTGTAGAGTGTAGTAACTGCCTGATATTATTTTTTAACTTAGTGATTCATTGTTCTCTTGAGAGGTCTGCCCTGCAACTGGTTTTGCTGTTAACCCCTGCTATTAATCCTCTTCAAAAAGAAACTGTTCCGGGAGGGTATGGATTTTTCCTGCCCACCACCACTGGAAGCAGTTGCTTTGCCCATATTCCTAAGTTTCTCCTATTAAAGCTCTTATGAATTTGAATAAGGCTGTGTGTCAGTTTTTCAGAATCGACCTTAAATTTAGACTTTTGGGTTTTTTCTCCAACAATTGACCTGTGAGCAGGATTCCGAAGAACCCACAAAAGCTGAGGGTGAAATGAGGGGGAAAAACAGGGCTCTGCAGGGGGAAATTCCAGGATGGCCAAGTACTCGTGCTTTGGGCCAGCTGGTACAAGCATTTGGACACTTGGACATGAGTACATGGATGCCCCCCAAATGCCTGTTGGAGTAGCAGAGTTATGGGAGAGGTTGGAGACAGATAAAGAAAACAAAGATGCTGATGTGAAGTTCGCCACTGTAGCCTGGCCCCTCCTTTGTGCCTGGAGGTTTTCTTGGGAAGAGGCACTAACACTGGCCGCTAGGACTGGCGGTTGGAAGATGAATTCAGATCAGAAAGGAAAGCCTGCCAAGCACAGGCGGGTACTACTGAAGGGCTCTCGCAACATTTGCAGGAAAGTGATGATAAGGTGGGAACCTTAGCCTGCAGGGTAGTGAAACTGAAAATGAGGGCCTCACTGCCAGTCCGGTGGTTATGGTTAAGGTCAGTTGGGATCTGAAGACCCGGGGTCCAACAGAAGACCCTCTCTTTCCCTTCATCTGAGGAGGATGATCTGAGGACGATTGACATTTTTCAGGATTCGCTACAGACCCCACCCCCAATTCCCACCCCATCTGATAACTAAAATTAAAACAGAACAGCTGAAACCTCAGGGAGTAGACCCAGTGTATTACCCTACGCTGTAGAGGGGTCAGTTTACCTCCACGAGAGAATGTACAGAGGCCAAACTAGGAGAGTTGGAGAATAGATACAGACAGGAAAAAAAGGGTCTGTAGCAGGATGGCTGCTTCGTCTGTGGAATTTGGGCATAGAAGGCGTCATCCTAACTGGGGGAGATATGTCCAAGTTAGCCTCAGTAACTACCCAGCAACCTTGAGATGATCGTATGGTGTAGTGAATGAAGACCAGGTAGTTTCTTCACTGGTCAGGGTACAGGGTGCATATAGAGGTGAACAGCCAAATGTGAGAGATCTTTTTCCTCTCAACTTCACTGGCAAACTATGGAAGAATTACAAGAGCTAATCAAGGAACTAGAAATAAGGAATGCTATATATGCTTAGCATTTCCCAGGGCTAGATAATAAAATTTTATGCTGGCATGGAAGAGATCATCCTGTAATCCACTCCTAATCAATGGTACAGACTGCTGGTCTCTGTCCTAAATCCTGTGGTCATATCAGGTTTAGGAGAAACTGTGAAGGCCAGACAACGGGCAAACATTCGGGTTACAGGGAAAAAGGGTGGAAGAGATGGTGAAAGGGGTCTGATCAGGGTGTCCTGCGACAATTATGGTTCAATTTGATGAAAGCAGGAACACCTCCAGGAAAGATTGAGAAACAGCTGAATGCCGTTTTAGTACAATTGTGGCAGAAACTAAAGCGTGAACAGAAATTTCAGAAGCTGCCACCCAAGAAGACACCTCACATAGATGGAAGTCAGGCTATGCTGTCCATTCTCCTTTATGGGAGGAAACAGTCACTGGCAATAGGACACTGGCTGACATCCCTTAGTAAAGATGAAACAAGGGGATCAGAGGCCCCACATAGAGCTAACCATCCACGGATGCCCACAAAACAAATGACTGGTCTTGGCTTTAGTAGATGCTGGACTAGAATGCACATTGATCTATGGTAACATCCATAAGGTTATGGACTATGTTATTGCTATAGAGGACTATGCGGGTAGTTCTGTAAAGGTGAAGCAAGTCTTGCTCTGCATGCAGATTGGTCAGTTGCCCCTGAGGCTCTATCAGGTGTCCATTTCACCCCTACATGAATACATTTTGGGCATTGACATCTTAGCTCAGTTAGGCCGAACGTCTACCACCATAAGAGAGTTCGTTTGCCGAAAGGAGCAATCAAGCTTTCCTCAGAGAAAAGGCAAAATGTACACCTGTGAAGCCCCCACACCAAGGCAGGTAATATCAGTGAGATAATATGGCTTATCTAGGGGGCATAGAGATCACCCATACAGTTAAAGAGCTATATAGAGTGGACATAATTTGTCCCACTCATAGTCCTTTTAATAGCCCTCTCTGGCCAGTCTGTAAACCAGACCGGGCCTGCCAGATGACCATGGACTACAGAGAGCTTAACAAAGTAGTTCCCCAGTCCATGCGTCTGTGCCTAACATTGCCCAATTAGCAAATGAAGTCAGTGAGTCTCTGGGAACATGCCATTTTGTATTAGATCTTGCTAACACCTTTGTCAGTATTCCTGCAGACCCACAAGGCCAAGACTAGTTTGCCTTTAGCTGCAACAGAGAACAGTGGATGTTTCAGGTATTACCACCAGGCTACCTGCATAGCCCCACTATCTGCCATGGTTTAGTAGCAAAAGATATATCTGTGTGGAAAAGTGGGGAGGGGGTAGCATTGCCTCATTATATTGATGATATTATGCTAATTGGTAATTACCTAGCTATTTTACACAAGGCAGCAGAGAGTCTTCTGGAGCACCTAGAAGGAACGGGATGGGCTGTGAAGCACAATAAGAGCTTGGGCCCTTTGTCAAATTCTTAAGAGTTGTCTGGTCTGGAAAGACAAAAGTCGTACCAGTTGCTGTGTTGGATAAAATTTAAAATTATCCTCTACCAGAATCGGTTAAACAAGCGTAAACATTCTTGGGTTTGCTTGGATATTGGAGGCCTTTCATTTCCCATCTAGTGCAGTTGTTATATTCTTTATATAGATTAGTTAAAAATAGGAGCCATTTGGAATTGGAGACAAGAGCATACTAATGCCTTTACTGTGCAAAGATGACAGTAAAACAAAGTCAAGAATTGGGGCCAGTGGATGCAACCAACACTACGAATTAGATGTTTTGGTCTATTTGGAGGGCTTTGGGTGGGGCTTATGGCAAAGGCAGGATGGGAGAAAGGTGCCCCTAGGCTTGTGGTCCCATTATGGAAAGTAGCTACAGAGGTATAGCCCTATGGAGAAACAACTTTTGGCAGCATACCTTAGTTCACAGCATGTAGAGAATCACAAAAGCCCAGCCAGTGACATTAAAAACACAATACCCAATTGCTGGATGGATCCAGGAATTGACCAAACCCCAGTCCACTACCCTGCACAAGTGGTGTGCTTACCTGCAGCAATGATGTGCTCTGTCGACTACTCCACTCAGTGCTGAGCTGCATGACATTCTGGACCATTCACATATATTAGTGAAATGCCTGAAGACACCAATGTGGCCTTACGGACACACACGTCATTAGAATCATGTTAAGGAAAGTCAAGTACCGATCCCCATGACTGCATAGTACACCAATGGGTCTGTTAAGGGCAATTGGCCCCATTGGACTGAAGTGCCAATACAGCCAAATACTAATACTATATGGCTTGGATGGAGGAAGCCAGCAAAGCAGTCAATGGACTGAGCTGTGAGCACTTTGGATGGTACTGATGCATGAACCAAGACCTTTTGCTCTGGTGACTGATAGTTGGGCTGTCTACAAAGGCCTCACCTTGTGAATAGGACAACAGAAAAAAGACAACTGGGAAGTTCAGCACTGCCCCCTATGGGAAGCTGAAATGTGGAATGAGACCTGGGAAAGAACAAGAGGCTTGGAGGCCACAGTGTACCATGTACCGGCCCACAGCTTTATGTGCTCTCTGGGGAATCAGGAGGTGGATCAGTTGGCCCAAGTATGACACATAGAAGAAAGCAATGACCCTCAAACGGTAGCCCACTGGCTACAAAGAAAGAATGAGCACAAGTGGGTGCATACCCTTTGGGAAATTGCCAAACAGATGGGCATGAACCTCACCCAAGTGCGTATTAAAGAGGCATACCAGGAGTGTATCCCTTGTTTACCTGAATGCAAGAGATAGTTACCATGGTATTTCAGACAGATAGCAAGGGCAGAGGAGATGGCAGGGCCCTTACCGCTGTCTCAGAACTGTACGTACTCTGATGTGCGTTGACACTGCCACATCTCTATTACAAGCGTTCCCTAGCAAGAAAACAACCCAGGCTACCATACAGGGACTTAGGCATTGTGTGCTATGTACAGACAACCCATGGACATCAACAGTGACCAAGGGATTCATTTCACTGGTCAGCAGGTGCAGGAGTGGGCTAACAACAACAATATAATCCTATAATCCTAAAACCACTGGATTGATTGAGAGAATGAACAGACTTTTGAAACTAGCTCTGCAAAGAGAACCCATTCACTATAGGAGTGAACCCATATAGAGTGCCAGAAGCGCCGATGGGACTCAACAGCTACACTGGACAAGTGTTAGCTACTCATACTGCCCAAGCCTTTAACAGTTGTAAGTATGTTATAGCTCTTTTAGATCAAGAAACTAAGCAAATGAGAAGAAAAGTCATGTTACCAAACCTCATGGCTTTAGATACACTTGCAGATGCTCAGGGAGGAACTTGTGCCTTTACACATGATGATTGTGTATATTCCTGACAATCATCATAATAAATCCCTTGCTCTGATACAAATGACTTATCAAATCTCAACTATTCAGCAGGTAGGAATTGATCTTGTGTCCACTTGTTTTCAGTCTTTGTCTCTACCTTGGAAGGGGGCTCTACTGGGTGTTACTGTTATCTGTTTGTTGTATTGTGCTGGGAGACTGTGGGTATAGTGTTGCTGTGCCCTCAGACTTCAAACCATTATCATGCAAAGTCCAAGGGATTTGCAGAAAAGCATCACATAGAATGGAAGGATCCATATCACATCTGTGGTAGAGTGCCGGGGAACTCATTTTAGAAATGCAATATGGCTCCAGCAACAAAGGCATCTGGGAGATGTTGAACTCTCTGTGACTGTTGAACTCTCTGTAACCTCACCCATGGCTGACTACCCCAAAAACCAGAATGTCTCCCAAAGATGAACATCATGCCCCCAGGAAGGAGGTAAATGAATGTATAGAGTACAGTAACTGCCTAATGTTATCGTTTAACTTTTCTTTTAATGCAGTGATTCATTGTTCTCTTGGGAGGTCTTCCTGCCAACTGATTTTCTTATTAACCCCTGTTATTAATTCCACTTAAAAAGAAATTCTGTCCTAGGAGGAGTGTGCATTTTTCCTGGCCCACCACCACTGGAAGCAGCTGCTTTGCGCATGGATTCAATATGCAAGTTTCTCCTATTAAAGCTCTTATGAATTTGAATAAAGCTATGTGTCAGTTCTTCAGAAATCAATCCTGAATTTAGACTTTTGGGACTTTCCCCAACATATATACATATATACACACATGCATACATACATACACTCCCATGGTGTTGGTGGAAATTAGGCTCTTCCACAGGATCATGAGTAAAGCATTCCAAGGACCCACACGTGGGAAGACGGTGGTGTGGCGTGGTTTATTCGTGTGGAAATAGAAGCTGTGCCATGGGTTTCCAATGTCCTATATTCCTCTGTTCTACCATAGAGAAAGTCCAACTGTGTCCTCAGCAAGGCCAAGACAGAAGCCAGTGTCTAGAGATTTTGTTTCATATTAAAGCTTAGCCCTTTGGAGCCCACCAGTGGCTGCTAAGCAGTCTCAGTCCCTGTCCAGGTAGCTTAGCTTGTTCCCTGCTGCTCAGGTGGCATAGGTCACCTGGCTGCTGGCCATGCAGCCGCTGTGGCCAGATGGCTATGGAGAGACAACACAATAGCATATGGGGTGAGCGCATTACCAGGTGGGTGAGTAAGAGAGAGGGTTTCTTTGTTTCCCTGGGATTATATCAACTTGGGAGTGGGATGGACCAAGAACTTTTTCAAAATGACCAATCAACTTCCCAAACTTTCGTAGGCTTTGGATGGGTTTATACCCCCTTGTTAGACTGAAGGGCCTCCATGGTCCAGTACCTCCCCATGCACCCCTCAACAACCTGCTACTGGAGGCAGGGGAAGGGAAGAGTGTTAATCCCCTTGGCGGAGCACAGTGCTGCTGTCTCCTGGAGTGTGAAAATCTGTAGCTTCCTGCCTAGCAAGCAGGCTTATGTTCCCCATTTTATTTTATTTTTTTTAAAAAAGATTTTATTTATTTATTTTTAGACAGGGGAGGTGAGGGAAAAAGAGAGGTAGAGAAACATTGATGTGAGGTTGTCTCTTATACACTCCCCACTGTGGACCTGGCCCATAACCCAGGCACGTGCCCTGACTGGGAATAGAACCGCTGACTCTGTGATTCATAGGCTGGCGTTCAATCCACTGAGCCACACCAGCCATGGTATGTTCCCCATTTTATTAAGCTCAAGGTCCAGTTGCCTTTGCTACCCTTTTCTAGCTCAATATCAGTGGTAACAATGGGAAACAAAGTTATTTGTTAGTTTGATTCTGTAAGATTTGTAGATTTTACAAAAATGAATGATGTTCTGAAACTTGTTTTTTTTCCCCATTTACCATTATGTCTTAGGAATCGTTCCATATTAACATTGTTTGTTTTAGTGATTAGATAGTATTTTGTGGTATGAGTGTACCATAGTTTATTTCTGTACCTTCACTGGCTTGTGTCGTATTTTTGCATTTACAAAAAAAGCTGCAATGAATGTCTTTGTTCATGCCTTTTTGTGCACTTCTACTGTTATTTCTTTGTGGTAAATATGGAGAAGTAGAATTGCTGAGTTGCAGAGTGTGTATGTTTTAAAAATTTAACAGTTTACTGCCAAATTGCTCTCCAAAATGATTGCAATTTAAACTACTATTAGCAGTATATGAGATGATTTCTTTTTCTAACCTTTAACCACTCATGATATATTTTCAAATTCTTTCAATTTTGCAAATCTACAAAGAAAATGCTATCTCATTGTTATAATTTGCATTTTTCTGTTTCCTAGTTAAATTCAGTGTCTTCTCATACTTTTACGGCTATTTACATTTCTTTTATGAGTTGTCTGTTTACATCTTTTATACCTTTTCTGTACAGGTGGTCTTTTTCTCAGCACCAATGTCTTTGGTGAAAAGAGTTTTAAATGGCGATAAAGTCAATTTATGACTTTAACCAATCCGATGATTTTAATGTGTTCACAATGTTATGCAACCATCACCATTACATAATTCTAGAACTTTGAGGGAGACCAGGGTTTGCCACCGGAAAATGTGCTTTTTGGGATATTGAATTTAAGCTGGCAAATAAAAGCCTCAGAAAGAACCTTTGATGCTCCACCTTACCAACCTAAAGAAATTCAGCAAGAAAAACCTGTTTATTTAGAAAAACCCGTTGCAAGGAAGGGAACATCACCTTAGAATCATAAAAGAAACTAAGTGTGGCAGTCAGGAAGAAATCTAGTCAAGCCTGTTTGTTGGACTCCTTTCTGTGCCCCATTGTTTCAGGGTGGCCCAGTAAGAATTTCTTTACCACATGTTTGCCCTTTCTCATCCACCTGTGAATTGCCTACTTTCCCTTTGAAATCCAAGACCCTTGCCTCCCTCTCCTTAGTTCAGCATGGCATATGAGCCTCGATAGCTCAGTGTGCTCTTGGGTTTCATGTTCTTATGTAACTCCCATATGTACATATGTAATAAATTTGGATGTTTTTGCTTATCAGTCTTTCTCACATTAATTTTATTATTAGCCTAGTCAGAACTTAGAAAGTTGGGAGGAAAATTATGTTTTATGCCCCACAAAAATCATCCTCTAAGAAAGAAACCTTATACCCATTAGGCATCCACTCCACATCCCCCTCCCCAACCAAGCCCCTGGACAAACACTAATCAGCTTATATCACTGTGGGTTTGCCTGTGCTGGACATTTCATACAAATGGAATCATCATCTGGGGGGTTTTTGTGTCTGGCTTCTTTCACTTAGCATAATGTTTTCATGGATCATTCATGTTGTATCAATACATCATTCATTTTTATTACCAAACAATATTCCATTATGTGGTTATATCACATTTTATTTATTCATTCATCAGTATGGGCATTTGGGGTTGTTTTTAATTTTTGGCTATTATGAAAATGCTGCTATGAACAGTCCTGTGCAAGTTTTTGTCTGATTAAAGGTTTTTAATCTCTTGTGTATATATCTAGGAGTAGAATCACTGAGTCTTGTAGGAAATCTATGTTTAATATTTTGAAAAACTGCTTAATTGTTTTCCAAAACAGCTGCACCGTTTTACATTCCTACCAGCAACTTATGAGAGTTCTAAATTGCTGCATATCCTTGCCAACACTTACTATTTTCTTATTTTTAAACTATAATCACCCTAGTGGTTGTGAACTGATATGCCATTTCGGTTTTGAATTGCATTACCCTAAATATTAATGTTATGAACATCTTTTCATATGCTTATTGGCCATTCATATACCTTTTAAAAAGAGGTATTTCAATTTAAATTCTTTCCTCATTTTTAAATTAGAGTTTTATTGTTGAGTTGTAACAGTTTTTTTAACTCTATATCCTGGATACTAGATCCTTATCAGATATGAGTTGTAAATATTTACTCTCATTCTATGGGTTGTCTTTAAACTTTCTTGATAGTGTTATTCAATGCACATGAGTTTTTAATTATAATGAAGTCTGACATCTATCTTTCTTTTCTATTTTGTATATATACAAATATATATATACTAATATGTATATACAAATATATACACATACAAATATATATATATTTGCCTGTGTTTTTGGTATCATATCTATGAATCCATTGCCAAATTCAAGAAATGGAAATTTGTTCCTTTATTTTCCTCTAAGAATTTTACCTCTTTAGCTTTTATATTTTGATCTTGATCTATTTTTGAGTTAATTTTTGTATATAATGTGAGGTAATGTCCAACTTCATTATTTTTGCATATGGATATTCAGTTGTCCCAGCACCATTGGTTGAAAAGACTATTCTTGTCCTATTGAGTGGTGCTGGCACTCTTGTTGAAAATCAATTGAAACCATGTAAAGATTTCTTTCTAGACTCTCAATTCTACTCCATTGATCTATATGTCTTTATGCCAACACCACCATGTTTTGATTACTGTGACTTTGTAGAAAGTTGTGAAGTTTAGAATTGTGAGTCCGCCAACTTTGTTATTTTTCAAGATTATTTTGGTTATTCTGGGTCCCTTGTTATTCCATCTGAATTTTAGGGTCAGAAGGAATGTAGCCCTTTTGATACCTTGATTTTAGACTTCCGATATCCAGAACTGTAAAAGAATAAATTTGTATTATTTTAAGCCACTAACCTTGTGGTAATTTGTTAAGCAGCAATAGAAAAATAATAGAGGTTTTTAGTTCAAATTTTTGCCAAAGGAATATCAAATTATACCCAATGACAAGTACTGAAAATGTATCCTTTTCTCTCTGATTGGAAATTCATGGATGGGGGGTTGGGTGAGAGAGTTGTGCAGGAGTAATATGTTTTTAAAAGATCATTATGACCGCCGTCTCAACAATAGACTATGTGGGAAGGTGGAAATATAAATGAAGGAAGATAAGTGAGAAGGTTTAACTAAACCAGTTGAGAGCCATGGTGGCTGGGACCAGAGTAATAGAAGTTGTGATAAGAAATGGTCAGACTCAAGTTACAGTTTATTTTATTTTTTAAATCATACTTAAAAAAAAGATTTTATTTATTTATTTTTAGAGAGAGGGGAAGGGAAGGAGAAAGAAAGAGAGAGAAAAGTCAATGTGTGGTTGCCTTTCACATGCCCCCTACTGGGGACTTGGCTGACAATCCAGGCATGTGCCCTGACTGGGAATCGAACCAGCAACACTTTGGTTTGCAGGCCCATGCCCAATCCACTGAACTACACCAGCCAGTGCTCAATTTATATTTTAAAGATAGAAAATATAAGCTATCCAGAGGTTTTAGATGTGAGATAGGAGAATAAGAGGAATCCAGGATGATATTTTGGTCTGAGCAACTGATAGAGTGGAGCTGTCATTTATTACAATAAGATAAACTGCCCCGACTGGGTAGCTCGGTTGGTTAGAGCGTCGTCCCAATAAGCCAAGGTTGTAGGTTCGATCCCTGGTTAGGGCACATACAAGAAACAATCAATGAATGCATGAATAAGTGGAGCAACAAAGCAACATTTCTCTTTCTCTCTCTCTCCCCCCTTCTTCTATCTCCAAAATCAATGAATAAAAATTTAAATATATATAGATATTAAGAAAAACTATATAAGTAATAGGTTTAGGGAAAGAAAAACATTATTGAACATGTGCACTCTCCAAGTGGAGTTACCAAGTAGCGAATGGAGAAAGTTACTGACTTGGGACTGGGTTGAGAGGTCCGGGCTAAAGATAAGAATTTTGTGAGTCATCAGCAAATAGATGTTATGAGACTGGATGAAATAATCTGAAAAGGGAAGGTAGGTAGAACAGAGGGCTGAGCATTAATCCTTGATGGACTCCAATGGATACTGAGGAGGAGGAATCAACAATGGAACCTCAGAAGGAGTGGTGCATGAGGTAGAAGGAAAATCAAATGGACATGATGTTCTGGAAGCTAAGTGAAGAACTTTTTAAGAAAAAAGAAATGGTCAACTCTGTCAACACTGCTGAGAGGTTAACAATATGAAACTGAGAAATAAGCATTGTATTTGGAAGCATGAAATTTGATAACTTTGCCAAAGTTGTTGGGACAAAGCCTGACTGATGTGGATTTAAGAGGGAATAGGAGAATAGGAAATAAAATAGAATAGACAACGTTTTTGCAGAGTCTTGCTGTAAAGTAGAATTGAGAAATAAAGCAGCATCTACAAGGGGAAGTGAGGGTCATGAAGCATTTTTAAAAATATATATTTTATTGATTATGCTATTACAGTTGTCCCATTCCCCCCCCTTTAATCCCCTCCACCCTGCACACCCCCTCCCACCCACATTCCTCCCCTTCAGTTCATGTCCATGGGTCATGAACGGTTTCCTTTCCATCACTGTTGATTCCCTGTACATTTTCCTTTATTTCATTTAGCATAGCTTTCATTTTTTCATTTATTTTGTGACGAAATTCAACCGATTCTGTGAGCATCCTGATTACCAGTGTTTTGAACTGTGCATCTGATAGTTGGCTATCTCTTTGTCATTTAGTTGTAATTTTTCTGGAGCTTTGATCTGTTCTCTCATTTGGGCCTTTGTGTGTGTGTGTGTGTGTGTGTGTGTTGGCACATCTGTTATGTAGTAAGGGGCAGAGTCTTAGGTGTTCACCAGGGCAGGGCAACCCACATCGTTGCGTTGTGATACTGTATGTGGAGGAGAGGTCTGAGAGGGAACAATGCCACTTGCTCCGCTCTCTGCTGGTTTTCAGTCACTTCCTCTGCTACCCACAAGTAAATTGGGCCCCTCTGGTGCTGATTCCCAGGTGGGTGGGTTTGTGTACATTCTAAGACCCATAGTTCTCTCCAGTGAACTCTCCTCTGAGGCTGGGAGTTTCTCCCACTGCCGCCTCAACCCCCACAGGTGTTTTCAATCAGAGGTTTGAGGCTTTATTTCCCCACACAGGGACCCAAGGTTGCAAAGTCTGTCTCACTCCCCAGTTGTTCCTCACAGTTTATCTGCATGTGAATGTGGGATTACCCAGTCTGAAATCTGCCACCTTGCTGGGTCCACCAGTCACCACCTCGCCTGACAGCTGTAGCTTTGCCCACCCTGGTCCTCCAGCCACTGCCTTGCTGTGAGTCCTCTCTGCCCGGCTGCCCATCTCCGCCCCTCCTACCAGTCTGGATGAATGTTTCTTCTTTAACTCCTTGGTTGTCAGATTTCCATACAGTTCGATTTTCTGGCAATTCTGGTTGTTTTTTTGTTTTTAAATTTGTGTTATCCTTCTTTTGGTTGTGCAAGGAGGCACAGTGTGTCTACCTGTGCCTCCATCTTGCCTGGAAGTCTCTTTAAAAAGATGGAACACACTAAATTATACAGCTCTGAGCACCCTCTAGTTATCTGACCCAGTAATCTCCCTAATTCACTCTGTCTTTTGGAAGTGTTGGTCTTAAGCCAAATGTCCTACTCCCTCAACCTGTCCTCTGAACCTTCTCCCCTTTATATGGATCTGATTCATGTACATCAAGTTGGGATAAGAGTAGGACAAATTCCAACCACAGGTATTCTCTGTTCCTTCTCCTTAATGGGAATTTATTACTAGACATATTCTGATTTTGCTGATGCCCTTCCAAATGATTCTCAAATTAGAATCATTTTGCTAATGATGCAAATACCTTGCCTTTACTTGAGACCTACAAATCAGAATCTCTTTAAGCATACACAAGTTTGAAAACTACTACTACTTCCTATTTGCTGAAACTTCTCCCTTTTTTATCGTCACCCACGGACGTGATTTTACAGAAAGGGGAAGGAAGGTGGCAGGGCTCTTCTCACTTCTTCAGCTCTGCACTTAGGCTCTTAATATCTGCCTCTGACATTCCTGACTAAATAAGACCCATTTTATACACAACATCCTATCTCAGTCTCAGATATGACTTTATTATACACCATTATGCCCTGAGATCTTTGACAGCAAATAAAATATACTGTTTTTAGGCTCACAGTTCAAGGAATCAGACAGCAGCCTGAAAGCTATGTTACCTTGGAAGAGAGTCAGACAAAAAGCTTTGTGATATTCAAAGGTGTGATAATGCTAAAGAAATTGAGTTAAACCTGCCACTTAAACTTTGAATATGTAAGAAGTGTTACAGTGGTGTCATCCAAGAAAGTCACTTCTTAAGGAAAAAAAGACACAAATATTTGTAAAATAGCAGAATTACAAAGAAACTTTAAGATAGAATTGGAGTTCATCAAGTATTTAACACAATGGTATATGAATGTAAGGGTAAAAAATTGTTTTCATAAGTAATATGTAAGTGTTATGTAGTCATTATCTGAACTGATGCAAGAGAAAAATAGTGTTAAGAATCAAACAGGTCAGAATTGGAATTTTATCTCTGCCTCATAGCCATTGGGTGGCCCTCAGGCAGCAGGTTACTCAACTCAGAATTGCATTTTTATCTCAACTGGAAAGTAGAAATAATGGCACTTCCTACAATGGTCTGTTGTGTGGATTGAATATAAAGTATTAGGTATAATGCCTAGAACACAACATATATTCAATAAATTGTAGGTTTTCTCATTCCATTCTCCCATAGTAATCTAAGGCTTAAATATGGGCAACTTGATCAAATTTGATTTGGAGGGTCTGGTTTTAAACTCATGTTTTCAGCAGAAGTGTCAAGCTTACCGAGTTCTACACTTAGTGTTAAATTTCACTTTTTTTTTCTTTAAAGATTTTATTTATTTAGAGAGAGGGGAAGGGAGAGAAGGAGAGGGAGAGAAACATCAATGTGTGGTTGCCTCTCACCTGGCCCCCACTGAGGGCCTGGCCCACAACCCAGGCATCTGCCCTGACTGGGAATCGAACTGGCAACCCTTTGGTTCGCAGCCCACGCTCAATACCAGCCAGGCCTAAATTTCATTTTTATCTCAACTGACAAGGGACCAGCACTCAGGCCCCTGTACGATGGTGATTAAGAAGTAAAGCAATTTGGTAATTTGGAAAGGAGACCCCCAGATTCAGTCAAACAATGGTCCTCACAAGCTTCGTCTATAGTACTGCAAGGCCCCTTCCTCCCTGCCCTAGAGGTAAAATAAGCAAATTTTTAAAGATCTGTTTTTAAAATATATTTTATTGGTTATGTTATTACATTACTACTACAATGTATGTAACAAAGGTGCCCAGTATTGCGGGGCGGAGGGGTGAAGAGTGCTCATGTATGTTCATCCTGCACTTGGTTAATAAGCCATGTTACTATCAGCATCACAGTCATGATGAGATTCAGTCCACAATTAGCACAGTGTGAATCCTCTGTCAGCTGCAGGAAGCTAGCTTGGGGATGTTGCCTAGAACCTGGCAAACCGAGGCTTACATTTTCTGTTCAGGAGGACTTGCCCTTGGAAGCCCTCCAGGCTCCCCTCAAGGCCAGCCTGTCATCTGGGGTGGTCACGGATCCAGAGGTAACTACAGCTGGGGGACCAACCCCAGAGTCAGGCCCAAGTGCTTCCTCAGGGACCTTGGCCACCCTCTGACACCATGTGGCATTCGGCACAAGAAACCAAAGCAAGTGAGTGTGGGTGTGAGAACATGTTCTAGCCATGCTAGAGCTTCTGGAGAGACTGGCAGCCCAGTGGAGCATGGTGTGACTGGGATGGGTCCCTGGCCCTGCCCCAAGGGATGGGCAGTCAGCAGCTGAGGGGCAACATTACTGGTAGCCTGGCCAACAGGCTGAGAGGCCGTCAGGACACCTCTTCAGCCACTCCGTTCACAAGGGTGTTGTGACAATGCCCACAGGACATCTGGTTCCTCCACCTTAGAAAGAGCTAGAAAAATCAGGGGGAGAAAGAAGCCGTGGTGTTCAGATTCCTCAATAAGGCACAGAGATTTGTCACATCTTGTTTCTTCTTAAAAGGCTGTTCTCCTAAGAAATGACATCTGCTTCCGCATATCCAGAAATTGGCGGTACCGATCACAGTCTAAGTGGTGACTGGCCCAGCTCTCAGGCCCCGGTACTATGGCGACCTCAAGGCTATATGCACTCTGTGAGATGCACCTATTTTCCTCTTTCCACAGTTGGGGGAGAAGTCGATACTTTCCCTCAAAGCATTCTGTTCCAGATTTCAAACCTAGATGGACATCCTGCCAAGATTGTTGGCTTGGGTACAACCAACCCAGGGGTAGGATCTGCAGGAGAAATTGGTACTCTTCTCATGGAGCTGAAATGTGTCCAGGAAAGCTGGGTAAAGGTGAGGATAAAGGTGAGGGTAAAGGTGTTGGCCCAGCTGCTGTCAAACCTGAACCAGGTAAGGCAGCAGAGCAGTGACATCGACTCCTTGTGCCCAGTACTGGCCTGTGAGTGCAGTGAAAACATGGCTTCTGCTTCACTTTTGCCTTCCCAATCTCACACAGTTGTCTCCTGTGACCTGGCTAACCCAGAACTATACAAGGAAGGGAATTCTGGACACAGTCTCAGCTGAAGTGAATTGATGCAATATACATTCACCACACGGTTGCAAAAGGACAAAATATACAACGATAAGAGCAAAATGAAGTATTAAGAGAATTATCTACCATAGGAAAATCAGGTTTACTCTAGGGAAGCAAGGATAGTTTCATGTTCGAAAAACCTATCAATGCAAAGACATCAGCCACTTTAGTAAGGAAAATTGTATGATAATCTCAATAGGTGACAAAAAATATTCAGATAAATTCAATAGTTTTGTCTGATTAAAAAGTATTTTTTCATAGAAATATAGGAATAGGAAGATACTTCCTTTAACATATAACATCTTATATTGACAGCCTGTATCACCCTTAATGATGAAATATGAGAATTTTCCCATTAAATTAGGAAGAGGCAGAGATGTTAGATGTCTACACTATTACGTAGCACTCTTCTGGAAATTCTATCTGATGCAGTAAGACATCAAACAGGAATAAAAGGTAAAATTATTGAAAAGGAAGAGTCAAAATTACTGTTAAGTGCAAACAATATGATTATATATCTTTAAAAAACTGCAAGAGAATCATCTGAAAGCTCTTAACATTAATTCACAATAAGTAAAATGGGGGCATATGAGAAAAATGTGCAAACCCCAGTAGCTGTCCTCTAAGCCACCAATGCCACACAGATAACAGTGTAATGGCAAACTGGTGAGTGGAAGCCAATCCCAATAGAACCAGGGAGCATTAAAAGCCCCATGACATTGACATTTTTGAAGAATACTGATCATTTATTTTGTCGAATTTCTCTCAGTTTGGGTTTGTCTGATGTTTCCCCACAATTAGATTCACGTTATGCATTTTTGGCAGGAATATCTCAGAGGTGGTATTGTATCCTTGATGCATCCTGTTATGAGAAGCATGATGTCAGTTTGCCCCATTATTAATGATTCTCATTTTGATCTATATTAATGTGGTGTCTGCACTTTCTCTTCTATGAAGTTATTATTTTT